>DWEI01002599.1:0-14065 GCA_018245875.1 Mysoria ambigua | reverse complement strand
CATAGTAAATAATAATAATGAATAAATATTTATTTTATATTCAATGATATTATCATCGACGACTATGACAAAACTAAATGTAAGACCTCATACTGACCTTAGCTAAAATAAAACTAAACTTTATACTATATGAGAGTAACACAGATTTTATTTTATTTTCTCCTAATATTACAAGAAATACACATAACATAAGTAAAGACACTAAAAGAGCTTGATATATTACGATATTGGTATGTATTAACAAAAAATATATCACTATGCGTTAAATTTATCACATCACGACGCCATGTTCTCGCACTTTCCCATCACTAACTGTGTATCAAATTATATCGGTTCTTTAATTTTCAATCGTCGCAGTGACCGAACGAAACGAACGAACTCTGCTACTGTTCAATCACAAAGCGCTCTCTCCTACTTATGGACATAATTGATAGTCATACAGCCTTAACAATGGTGAAATCATCAAATTGGAATGAGCCTAAGTCGACTTTATCGTGTACCATTTAAAGTCGAATACCGCTCGGCACCGGTGGTGGACGGTATTCAAAAAGTAGAGTCGCATGGCTCCCGTACTTACCCAGTCTAATTTCTTAGCGATAGTTATTATTGTTTCTCATGATTAAATTTCTTTTTTGCTCGCAACGAGCGCACCGCGCGCTCTAGGCCGCGTGGGATGTTATGATTGTGGAGGTGATTTTTGTCACTTATGACCTGCTTCTGAGAAATATTTTATCGTTCCGTCTGATTTATTGCTCGTATGTAGAGTTTACTACGTCATATCTTTAATGTGGTATGCCTATCCAATAAAAGGTTGCTCTTCGAAATAGATGGTACCTGAATTTTATACCACTACCTTCGAAAACGGAAAATTTTAAATTTGTTGCTAACTTAGCCGAACTTCGTGCACACGAATTGAATTTGCTTAGCTTCGTTGACTTTCTGTAATCTGTAACCACCTAAGGATTACCCTTTTAAGTTATTCAAATGTATTAATTATTATTTTTGTCTCGCAAATAAACTGCTAAATAACATAAATGAAATACTTTATAATTTTGATAATTATATATATTCGTGTTGAGGCTGGTTTATTGCAACAAAAAATATAACAACGTGTGATAATAAATAGAAAGATCACCGTAATGTTAATGTGTTTTTCCCATCACAATGGTTAATGTATCACTGCAACGACACAAATGATAGTCCAATTGCAGTATTTACGCATTACGTCTCCGCATACGAGGTGGATACACGATATGCACGTATTCGCGGGCGCTCCGTGTGAACAGAACATGTGTTAGGCGTGAACAAAGAATGTAATGCGTCAATTAAATCTACTTACATTTTTTCCCGCCGTAACGAACCATAATGCAATTATTCGTAATAACAGGATGAGACCACGCGACACAGCCGCGCCGGCGACGCCCAGTAATCACTCGGACAATTAAAATGTCATTACCTCACCAGTTTTTACACCTAACCAACGCACCTTTAATTATGTCGGGGATAAAAAGCGTCTAAAAAGTCGCGGTGAAATTGATGTGGCCACGGAAAGTGCGTTGAAAAAGTGCCGGGCCGCCGAAATGAGCGTCGCCTCGTGACCGCCGTTTATTGAACCTACTGTGCCGCTGCGTATTCAATTATACTATGTATTTCTGTTGCTCTTTTTTTTGCTGTGTACAAAAATAATAACGTTTTTACGAGTGGACAACACAAAAAGTGACGCGGCGTGTTGCTCCCGAGCTGCATCATATTATCGACCTCCGTTGCTCAGCGTTACAGTTTGCGGAGTGGCGGACGTGTGCCGGTGGGCTCGGCTCGGTGCGCCGACTTTTGTTTCATAAGCTGTCTAGGTGAACAACATTAAGTCTTTATATAGATCGATATTATAGAACTCAGAAGCCCCTGATTAACAAGCTAGATTATATTTAATTTAAGTACAGTCTGTTACCACTTTTTTTACCTGATATTTAAATTTATTAACAATGCTTTGAAATGGTTGTTTAATTGTTTAAACAAGAGTAAATAACTCCTTGTCAAAAATGACAACTAAAATCATTATTTTATATTTTATTCCCTTGCGATAATGCGTTTTAACTAACCATTATATAACCCATTGTTTTGTCAGTTGATATTTATGTAAAAAAATCACTAGCTCGTATGAATGTAATATCACGCCTATAATCCCCGAAGAGTTTAGGGAAGATAATTTAATATCCTCCTAAGTTTCACCAGTTATATTTATGTTCCACTATGAAACAGGAGGATAGATTATTGCCATTCATCTGAGAAAAAATCTACGTGTACGCCCAGCCACTACTAGCAATTTTAACTAAAAATTACATTTAGAAAAATCCAATAGCACCCGACCTGGGATATGAACCCACGACCTCGAGATCTTCTTTTTTTGTAGGATGTGTTAGCACTTATTTACTTTTAACTTTAAATTATTTAATTTTATTACCTTTTTATTTTGTATATATAATCATACTATTTAGCTGGATAGACCCTTTATTTCACAAATTATAATATCTCTTTACATAACTGTCAAATGTATTGTAACCATTGAAATACATAATTTAATTAACTCTTTGTAGATACATTGAAGGTATTTACAGCAACTCTAGAACAAATATTTAGAAAGTTAGATTGGGAGCATTTTGGTCAAAACATAAACGGATCACAACTAAATCACCTAAGATTTGCAGATGACCTAGTCCTACTGGAAGAAGATCCAAAATTACTGGAGTACATATTACAAACCCTAGCAGATAGAAGTAGAGAGGTTCGGAGATGAACTCGGAAGAGACGAAACTGATGACAAATTCAAATACCATAGGCATAACCGTCATTTAACAGAAATCAGAATATCTAGGGGAATATGTATGTATACTTAGGCCAGATGATATCACCCAACGATCAAATGTCAAAAGAAATTGATAAAAGAATTGCGACAGGGTGGAAATCTTACTGGGGTTTGAAAGAAATCATGGAAAGCAAGGAGTTAGGCATTAAAATCAAGAAAAAGACCTTTGACACATGTATTTTACCCTGCGTTACATATAGCTATGGAACCTGGACTTCGACAAAACATCATACGGAAAAACTTGCAAGATGTCAGAGAAGCATGGAAAGGAGTATGCTAGGCTTTAAACCACGGTACAGAGTGGAAAGTTCAGACCTCAGGCGCAATACCAAATTAACTGATATCCTGATACGCATAGATCAATTAAAATGGAGATGGACTGGACATACGCCCCGGTGAAAAAGGAGAAATGGAGCAAACAAGTAATAGTTTGGTAAAAGAAACTATTACTTGTTCGGGGTCGTAAAAGACAGAGGTGGGAGGATGATCTCAGAACAACCGTGAGTCCACTCTGGCTGAGAGTCGCAGATGACAGGGAGCAGTGGAAGGAGTCGGAGGAGGCCTATGCCGTAAGGCACACCGAATTAAGAGATTTTCTTTGATACAAGTGTTTTATCAGTAATGTATCACTGCTAAATAGTTCGGAAATAAAAGCTTTATTATTATTATTATATTGAAGGTATATCGACATCGCGCTGTGTCCATCACGGGGTAGGCATAGAGCAACGAATGCCAAATATCTCTATCATAGGGACCTTCTTCACATATTCTTCTTCTGCGTTCATTGCTGATTTCGAATACTTCAGACTCCTACAAATATATTTCAAAATGCCCTATTTACGATTGCGTTAAAAACAACAAATTACAACTTTTTAAATAACTTTTGGAGAAATTACATACGCTACTAAAAGCAACCGTCCCCGGCGTTTTGAACTCAGCGTAATGATGTTTCTCTGGAAATGTACGCCGCGGTGACATAATATGTTAAAAATGATAGGTTTCGTATATAATTGCAAACAAGTGTTACCCTTTAACGGCATATGCGAGAGGCTAATGACTCTTGTGGTGGGAACCGAAATTACATCTAAATATGAAAACTGATGACCTGAACATACTCCGAACTTAAGATATTAACTGATATCAATACTTTTTAATATGTATTCTGTTCGAAACCGGGGCATATGTATGAAAAGAGGGTACTGAATGTAGAAGAGACAGTCAGGTCTGTAGGTTAGAGAATAATGATATTTGGCTCTTTATACTCTCTGCCTACCCTATAAAAGCTCTGACGTGAATTTATTGTTATTATATTATTTTTATAAATATTTTTAAGTAAGCAATAATTATTTGAATTAATTAGTTTTAAAAGGTTATTGTTGATTTCTTCAGGCAGTTATAATCTCCAAATCCTCACTGTATTACACTCTGTCTTGCAATTATAATGAATATCGAAATGTCAAAAAGTATAACCACAATCAATGTTAATATAAATATATTTTAATCCAACGCAGCCAATGTTTGTGCTCAATCCGTTATAGGGTGTCCACACGACCGACAAAGGGTGGATCGTTTACATTAGTAATTAACTGATGTCGGAGAGTACAAGTCGGGATGAGCGAACCGAGCGCGTATCACATTTATTTATCAATGTATCATTTTTGGATATACAAAAGTTAATTATACCTGTACAATAGTCCAATATAATGAACAATGAAATGGGCTTTCAAGGTAATATTGCTTATGAAGTTATAATTTTGTAAATTTGAATATTAAATATTAATTAAGTGTTAAGTTATAATTCTTTTTAATTATATATTCCTAACAGTGCTACGACGCTACGACGTAGCTTGATCTATTTTGTACGCATATTTAATACAATTATATGTATATTTATTGAAAAGTCATAGCAGTGCTTGAGCTTTAATATTTTGTATTGTAGCGTGTGACGTTAAGGTCGAAGATATGTCGTCTGAGGTCTCAACGCATATGTAACTAATTTTCAATCTGCAATAGTCTACCTAATAGTCATGCACCTAAACCTCAATAGATCTGCATTTGGTCATAAATAGGTTATTTAAGATAAGATTTATATTTACAAACTTACAAATTAATGGGCTTCTGTATGAGTGTATAAAAAGCCTCGTTGGTCGAGTGGTATTGGGTTCGAATCCCAGATCAGGCACTATTAGATTTTTTCGAACTTAGATTTTCTAGTATACATTTATAACAACGACTCAGTCCCAATGTATGCCCGGTGAACGGCAATGCAGGAATGTACTAAATGCATGACATTACAAACTCGATTAACAAATACAATTATAGTTCTGTTGAATCGCGAAAAAATTCTAGCACAAAAATATTTAAAAATAATTCAATCTTATCCCTAGCAAATCTACACTTCCATACGTATATCGGGTCAGATCGGGCAAACAAACATCTTCCGCGGGACGGACAACAAATTACGTCCGAAGTTAATTTGCCAAGTTTTTTTATATATATTAGCCGTCGGTCGCGTCTCGCGGCTATTAATGTGGAGCAGTGTTTAATATCTGACATCTGTTACAAAAACTTTTATTATAAGACTAATCCGTTGCACACATTGGCACAAACACACACGCAACCTTGGTTTGCCCGCATACCGCCAACTCGTAACCCACACATAAGTGACGGCACTTAGTTTAGGACCCTGGCGGGACGCGCTGGGGTAAGTAGCGGTCAGTGATCTGTATGTTTACAGTCTATTTCTTTTCATACATTCTACTTATATGTCCATGGCTCTAAATGTCTATATCATATACGACACACAAAAATTCTGCCATAACTGCCTTGCGTAATAACTTGTTAATTTTATGAGCATATTTTTATTATTATCTTTGTTTGGAAATGAATATGAGAGAGAGTTTCCCAGGAAATCCCCGTTCGCGTTAAGCTGAACTTAGCTAACTATAATTTATCATCTTAATCTTTTGTTTTCAAAATCATATGCATAGATATGCACATTTGACGTTACGTTGGAAGCCAGCCAAAGCCAAATGCCATGGTCGCTAATGGACAGCTGCGTAGGCGATACCAGAGGCTGTATTCTACGATCTCTATTCCTATACTCAGAGTGACTTTAGCACCCATCTCTTTGCAGAGTGTGCGTTATAAGATTACATATCACTTGTTATTACCTGAGACCTGAGCACCTGAGAGTTCATAAAAAGAAATTCCAAAAGATATGTGATAACTATCAACTTGCACTTGGCCAGCATGGCAGACTATGGCTTTAACCCTCTCAGTCTGAGACAACACCTATACTTATCTATAGTACGATAGAAAAGATCAGGACTTCCTCAGGTGATCTATCGTCAGCAGTGGACTGAGACAGGCGGATGATGATAATAATGATTTATTTATTTACATATCCTTTATACGCAATATAAATGGCGAACTTAATGCCTTGTGATATTCTCCACCAGTCAACGCTTGGAGAATAATAAATAATACAAACACACAGTGGAAGGTGCATTAGAAAATATAACATGATATCCAAGTTTAATTTAATACTGACCTGACGTCGCTTACCACAGCGCGTCCACCGCCGCCCGCCGGCGCCCACTCTCATCCGCTAGTTCTTAATTAAGTTAGCTTATGTAACGAAAGATGGTCTCATTCAGATAACACCGTAACTTTCAGTCTAACACGAGATACAACTGAAGTTGGAATGCTTAGCGCGATCTTAACTGTCTTAACTTGGTCCATATCCTGCACGAGTTAATTAGCCAACTTGAACGCTGGCTATGTTTCCGAAACGGTGGGTTTACAGCAAGTCGCGAGGTGCACTGTACGCGATAGTCAGTAAAATATTCTGAAGACCACCTTAATAACCACCCCAACGAGTATTGACCTCATGCGATCGGAAACAAATCAGTTGCGTAATGTTACCATGTTTTTGGAATATATCCAAATGTATAAACGAGTGCAGACTTAAAAATATCAAGCCTGTGATCTCCGTAGTGGTAGACGGATACGTGTAGGAAACTGCCACGCTTCAGCCTATTGCTAGACACCGGGCACATATCCGGACTCCGAGTTGCTACTATTTGAACCCAGGACCTCCGTATCACAAGTCGCACTTGATGATGATAGGATAAATATAAAGTTGGTGCCAACTTGTAACATCCTGTGACATTTTTCATGTTGAACATATCACTCCCCTAATTAATATTCTCCAGCGAGACGCCGACGTTCGAGCGCCATCTCATCGAAGTTCAAGGACGCCCCAACAATGCCGTTGTAAGATTTATACTTCGCATTATTTAGCCCCTAGAAGAGGGGATGAATACTCCACATCGTTAATTATATTACTATTAAATGGCGTCTGCCCCCGACTTAAACAATTATCAATTGCATATGCATATCTTGCTTCCGAAAAATAATTCATCTCTAAGGTCCTGTACAAAATATCATACCCGTATTTACCCTGATAGGTAGCGAATTATCTTATACTCCTACGATTCTTCAGGTTACACTGGGAATGTTAATAACTTTAGGAGTTGAGGGAGACCGAGACTCTCCTATCTTGATCGAATGGGTCGGATCCTGGCTGACGGCGGGGACGGTGATCTCGGACATCAGCATCAATTTATGATGAGAGGTATGAGTGTTAACAAATCCCCAATCAAGCCTTATTCGGTAGGACAGAGATATTCGGTTCTGGGGAGTCCCTTCTAACCCCGTGAGTGGTGACGTCATAATACGTAAACACTGTGATCTGAACTCGCGCAGCGGCCGCGCCGACGCGCCAAGCCTCCTCCGCCGAGTTATTACAAGATTAATACTCATTCTAATCGAATGTTCTCTCATTAAGCACCACGGTTACCGAGCCCTCTTTATTATAGCGGAATAATACCGACGGGGTAATATCGCGGTATAGTTACTTAATCAATTCCTTTGTTGGTCGAATCGACCCCCGCCGCCGTGGGTGGGGTTGATTAAGAAGAATATTGCTTGATTACGCTCTTGAAGTATGACATCCGAAGATGTTCAGATGAGACGCTCCATTACAGGATGCGGCATTTTTTTCGCACCTGCCATTCACACAAACATGTAGAATGACAATTTTTTATAAAAATATATTTTCAAATAACTTTTATATTGATCACAACCGCAGTTTAAAATAATCGGATTCGAATCCTGGTGCGTGGTACCTCTTTGTGAAAAAACAATATTGAGCAAAACATTCTTCAAGTTTCAAACATTAATAATAAATACATATAACTCATAAAGTATAAAGTTTGGTAGACACCGTTGAAAGTTTACAATATCTGAAAGTACTGTCAATGTATTTTACTGAAAACTTTATAAAGATAGTATAACGTCATAGCTCTGCCTACTTCTTCGGGCATTACAGGCGTGATGTTACGTTTGTAGTCGTATATTATAATATTAACACTATCTTAAATTTGTGTTTTAAAGAAATGAATTATTCTATATTTGTTACATAAATATGTCCATTGAATGCAGTGACATCCGTGTAACATAACACTAAATGTCGAACCGGAGGTTGTGGGTTCGATTCTCATCCAAAAGCTCGAGTAATACGATATGTTTACGAGGACCACTTGTGTTTCCTCTATTTCTGGTATAAAAATATCGCTATACATGTGTTTATACACATATTTTATTATAAACTATCCGATTGTCGTACTAAAAGCTCCGCGTAGTTGTGGATCGCAGCGCCGAGTGTGTGAAATGAAAATAACTCATAATAAGCGCTGTATGAAACAAAACAATTGACACAAAAAGGATCATGTCGTATTCTTTTGTATAATACCATTTTATCACCTAAATTACATGTGCTTACATTACAATTTTTGTTTTGCTTAAAACAATTTATTACAAGCGCATGCCGCTTCTTGCACGCTTGTAGCTCCATTGTCTCACTGCACGCACACGCGCGCGCCTCTAATGAATATGTCTCCGTGGCATCGATGAACGTCGCCGATGAAGTTCGTCGGGAACTAATATTAGTCGATTTAGACGCAATTACCGATGGCGCGTATCGGATTACACGGTCCATGTCTGCAGATAGAGTTACCACGGCGCGCCAATGAAGTGTCCACTTTACAACTTGTACGGCACGCAACGTGGACACTCGCACTGAACATTCGGTGTTTTGCGTTTGGTTCCTACGTATCAAAGGTTAAATGTTTCATATATCATTTACTATATATCTCACATATTATGTTTTGCAAGTGAGGAATCTTACTTAAATATGAGACGTTTAGATGTCCAGTATATGATTATGCGTTTCAATAGTTTTCACAACCGAGTATCGAAACTAAATGCAACTTCAATCATTTTTGGGATTTAAGGGGAGAGAGTATCAGACGAACTAGCGACAATCGCTGCTGTCCGTAGACATATAGACATAGGCACGGACATCTTTATTCGCGTTCGAATACAATTGTTGAGTTAGGATTGCTAGATTTAGTTGATTAAGTTAGTGCAAATGATTAGTGAGATATTTTTAGAGTTTAATTACGTTATCAGAGCACTTAAGAACGTAGAGATGAAATGAAAAGCATCGCTTTAAAACATAAAGGAAACGCCACCGTCAATATGAAAGCACCACTTAAACCAACGGAGAAGGACATAAAAACAATTTAAGAATAAAATCCTTTAAAAAATGACAGCGCACAGACACAAAGAGACACTAAATGCGAGCGCACATTGAGATTACACCGATCTCTTTTGTACTAAGCCTTATCTTACTGGCTAGGAATCTCGCTAACGACCTCCACTCATCTCCGGGCGACACAATGGACGAACGAATTGAAACTCTGGTTAGACAAAGCCAATCGTGCGGGGAATCGGGCGGTCAAAAGGCTCGTGTAAATCGGCCCTAACGATAGGGTGGCTGGACGATTATTTGCCGAGAGGCGCCGGAATACGGAATGATTTCGGACACTGTGTTAATAGGTCGTATTCGATTTGTGATAATGCGATTGTGTGATAACTTGTTTCGTGCTTGTATGTAGTAATAAATTACGACAATATTAAATATTTTAAACTGTCGTGGAATGTAACGTACGCGAAACTAATACCGACATGACATTTGACTCTAGGTACCACCTGTTACACTGTAAGAGACTTAGCATAACGATATAATAATAATATGTAAAATATTAAGTGTTCAGAAATATGACTCAACTAACATAGATGTAAAAATATATAATATTATCGATATACTTGTTGCTGGAGACAGAAATCATTGATAAATAATTAAATAATTCAAATAAGGCCTTAAATCTTCTTATTTTGATAGGAGATTATTAACCCACCTGCGGAACGATAAATATTTTCTAAGTTTTTAGTAAAGACGAAACAAAATATCAAATAACTTTTTGGCCAATTTTGTCTGCCGTAATAAAATAAGCTGTTCACCCTCGATTTTATGGATAATTTAATTCACTATTTTTTACTAAACAAACGTAATTATTACTTCTAAGCTGATCCACGTCGATCCGCCGATACCACCACATCCGTTGTCCGATGCGAAACGCCGACCATTAAAGTTCGCTTTTAATTACACAGCCGCCGGCCGACCTCGACGTTCGTAATTAAAGTGTTATTAGCAAAATTAAAATAATAGTCAGCGACCGAGGTGGGCGACCGAAATCCGTGGAAGGCCAGCCTAATGGGAAATAAATTGTCGCCAAGCGGCGCGGTAATTAGTGCAATGTTCGTTTGAGGCAAGCGTGACAAATCCGCGGTCCGTTTGGATTTTCGTTAAGGTGTGCTTCCACTGCGCACTTGACCTTGAGGTAGCCGTATTTGGTCTCCAACGAATTCTTCGTCTAGGCATTCATTTCGGACTGTATTGGTAATTTCCATTGTATAACGTTCATCTGATTTTTATGACAATTTTGCTTAAAATGTTGTAGTTTTAGAATATTTTTGAATGCGTAAGTGGACATAAATTTAACGCGATTTTTTTGACCATCATTTCTATCGTACCACAGTTGGTACAGTGGTCTCCTCTCAGAATGAGATGGTTAAGACCACGCCAACTGTGGGTTGGCAGACACTCTTTAAGAAAACAATTTTTTTTTTTAGAAATTTCAGGTGTGTAGGTTTCCTCACGATGTGTTCCGCCACCGTTATAGTAAACTTTATTTAGTCTTAAAACGCACATTTTGTATAGAGCTGCGCGCCAGGATTTGAACACTCGGAATGTTACGTTCAATTTGAAATCGTTCATTTTTTATTATAATTTATCGGTATTTTATATGCTTTATAAGTATATATTGATTGCGTATATATACATGTATATTTCAACGAACATTTCAACGGCCGAGATCTTATATCACTTCCTGTAAGGATTAATAAAATAATATTAATATTAATTAATTGTTTTTTCATTGTAATTTGAAATAATACATAAATAAAACATAAAAAACTGTATCGTTATCGCATTTAAAACAGCAATATATTGATTCAACATTTAAATGTGCGATAGTGTTATCCTTGAACCTTCTAAAAAAATTGAGAAGTTGAATTATTATAAAATTAGCATCTAATTAGATTTTATTAACTGTTTGTTTAATCACGAAAGAGTAAAGGTTATATGTATAAACGGCAAATGTAACCTTACAATGTACTAGATAATTACATATCACGGTAACCATTAAACAATTAAGTCACCTTGACCTTGATTGTATTTCAAAACTTTATATTTAACCTACTGTTAAATCACATTGTAAGCGAACACATAGAAAAATTGCTCTCTACAGTATAAACACAATATGTTAAGTATTATACCGGTTAAATAAGATTTTGATCAAAATTTAAAAGTTTTTTTCATACCCAAAGTAATGGAGTCATTTTGTATGCAATGATTCCTATCATTAGAATATATATAATTAGAAATACATTCATTCAAAGTCTTTTCAAGTTTTTTTAGTATATGCAAGTTAGATTAAGTTGTTTGATTTTTTTCTGCATCGACGGTTGGAAGCGCGACTGCTCATTGAAAAGTTTTGCGTTCGAATCCAAGGTCGAGTACCTACTATCTAATTAAATATTCGTGACAACATTTCTAGTACTGTTTCGGACTCTGAAAATATGCATGGTGTATAACAATAGGCTCAACACCTAATATGTAGTGGGACGTAAACGTAGCCGGTGAAACGTGGGAGAGTACTACACTCCTCTGCCTACCCCTTCGGTGATTTCAGGCGTGATGTTACATTACACAAGTGTAATAATATAAATATAATGTATATTACATTTGTGTAATTACATACTTTCATATTACTATGTACTTGATCTACTAAAACCTGAAATGTACTGCTTTTATTTGGTATTATAGCCAATTGTATATCTATAAAATAGAACCTTTCTTAACAGATGATAATTTTTGAATGCTAATAGACACAACACAATGAAAAAGTGTTATTTGAATAATACAAAGGTATCATTATAAACAAAACGTTGATGGAAGCACACCTTAACTTGTATAGTTATTAAAATGTTTAATTATAGGAACGGTAAGCGGACGTAATCATTGCCGCGGTGTGCGCTACAGTTTTATCTAAAACATAGTTATTATGGAATGAAATTATACATAAATATACAACAGTCATTACAGCTGTAATTAAGAAAAAAAAACGTTACGTAACTTACGGAGGTTCGTAAAGGTTGATGTAAACTTTTTTCTGTAAACTTCTGTTCGATTTCTATGAACACATTAAATTGTAATTAACGCGTTCGTGTTGCTAAAGCGTTAATAATACTGCGTGAATTGATTCCGTGTTTGAATTACGATTTGAAATTCGAACGTGACAAAAATAATTATATTTTGTCAGACACTAGCTGACTTGGGAGTAAGACGTTTCCGAAACCAGTATCAAGATACTAGTCAATGTAATGCACTTCAGGTTTGTAAGTATACACCGGGCATATTTCCAGACTAAGAGATACAATTAAAAAATCTACATTAGATAAATAAAATAGTGCCTAACTCGGGATTCGAATCTAGGACCTCCAGATCGGCAGTAGCGCTCGAAACCAACGAGGGAGTAGATATAATGATTTATTTTTACTATTATTTTTCGAAGTAAAATAAATAAGAGACGCCGAAGTATATAGCATTTCAGTGTTACCAGTGAAATACTATTGAGGTTGTAATGAATCGATGTAGTGGATATTACGACAAATAAAAACAGCAACATCCAACGCTGCCCTGTTCTTATTTTGCTGACTTTACTCATATCAAACACGCAATGGTTACATTACCGGAACTAAATGTTATTTATACCTGTTTTATAAGACAATTCAAATCGATTACGTTGTCGATTCTTCAAAAAGTATAATACTTAAAATATTAACTCCAATTTGAATAAATATTTATTCATTATATGAATGAATATTTCAAACATTTTTTTAAGATTTTTTAAATTTGGTAACTATTTTTTTTTTAATATTCATTGATATAATGATGCGTTCTAAATATTGTTATAAGTATCATTTGCCAAAAAATTTGGTTGGACTACAAAATTCGAACACTACAAAATTTTCTAATTTCGAATTTCTAGTAGTGGTTCGGAGTCTGGATATGTCCCGATGCATGGCAATAGGCTCACCACCTATTACATAGTGGGGCGTAAACGTCACCGGTGAATCGTGGGAATATTCTGCATTCCTCTGCCTACCCTTTCGAGGATTATAGGTGTGAAGTTACGTTTACGTTTTATATCCATTCTTATAGACCGGACACGTATCTTCGTCAATCTTCATTCTTTATATACACCCTTAGTTCCGGAAATTTTCGACTTCTTCATCAGCGGATACCGGATCTGTTTGATAAGATAGAAAATTTAAGATGGAAAGTAAATTTAAAATTTAAATAAATATAATTTTTTTTAAATAATATTAAAATAATATTACATAATTTTTTTATCTTTCAAGAGCTACAAAAAATTCGTTAGCTATAATGAGGCATGTAAATACTTTGGTCTTGACTCATTAGAACAAAGGCGGAATCAGTATGACATCATATTACTTCATAATTTACTAAGTGGGAAAATAGATTGCAGCGAACTTTTATCCTGTATCAAATTACAAGTGCCTACATATCACACAAGACATACTCCTTTATTTTATGTCCCCCGGACAAGAACTAATTATGCAAAACATTCTGTACTATATCGCGCT
>DWEI01002598.1:0-14066 GCA_018245875.1 Mysoria ambigua | reverse complement strand
ACGTAACCGTTGAATCGTGGGAATGTTCTGCATTCCTCTGCCTACCCCTTCGGGGATTACAGGCGTGAAGTTACGTTATACATATTTATTATATCTAGAAAGCTGAACTATGCATAATTATTATATCGTCATGTTAGATTCCTTGGGGGGTAGATAGATAGTGATAAAATGATAAAAAATTTATCATTAGGCTTACGGACTTGGTAGTATTCTACAATTCTCTCTGGTTTCATATAGGTATGCAAGCTGGGAAACAAAATAGACTATAGTGAGACAAGTAAGTAAAAATATTGAGATATTTAGAATAAAAAAAAACAAGTATAGATAAACGACAACTATAGATATAGAAATGCAATAATTTACATAAATCAAGATTACGTTAGAAGCAACAACGATAAACACTTAACGATCGTTACGTCATTCTTAAAATACTTGTGTGCAAGATGCGATATCTGTCAATGAAGTCAATTGTTGTGGCATATGGACATCCCTATGCCACAATTATCTATCGATTTTATCGGCTATCGAGATTATTGTCGAAGAACAAGAGGGCTTATTATTGGAAACAGTTTTGTATCTGATGAAATTTTCACGAGCAATAGCTAAATTGAATAAAAAAATTGCTTTAAATGAATGTAATTTAAAATTAGAACGTGACCAGGTCAATAAACCTCATGTGTTTTGGTATACATATTTGGTGGAAATATTTTTTATGCATTAAAATTATAGAAAATACACTGTTAAATTAATTCAGCAATTATTATAAGAAAATTTAATAGGTTGATTCAGAAAAAAAGGGGATTAAATTTACAAATAGTTTCAATTCAAACTTTGAAAAGTGTTATGACATTTGTTAGAAATAATAAAAGTTGTTATGTTTCCTGTTGCTTTGCGATAATAATGGTGGATTGTATTGTCGATATATCGTACGTTTGCCGCATACATCATTACGAGCGAGACCGGCCGACTTGACTGACCTCCTCGATTAGAAATCCCAAGTATCTCTTCAGTACTAAGATTATGTTATCGGGATGACTGCTGTTTAGTGTGGATGAAATTTGTTCCACTAAATCGTACTCGTGACAATGGATACGACAATTTTTGTAGCACTGTTGTTATGTCTGAACATAAATGTTATATTTGCCGGTACGTTTTCTAAGTTGCATCTCGTCTCCTCAAACAGAAATGTCAGCTGGACATTGGAGAATCAAAACAAATGTGAGTAATATATTTTTACTTATTGTTGTTTTTATGTGAGATAAGATGTAGTACGGTGTAATCAGAATAATCTGTTCTATATATTGGCATTTAGGTTATAAATTACAATTCGAATTCACTTTATTTATTGATTTTTAATGTACACATTAATAGGGCATATAAGGGGTGAATTAAATGGTATTCTCTATTGACATTCTTCACCAGTCAATGCTTAGAGAAGAGTATAAAATATGAAATCCAAATGTCTTCTATATCTAGTTTATTAATGGAAAAATTGTAAAAAGTATTAATGAACACAATTCATAGGCATAAATATTTGCGGTTCTGGTTCAATATCTGGGATAAATGACGTCAATATGACTAAATCCGTATATAACTAATATAAATATATCCGTGTGGTCATAGTGTTCTATCCTGTTCTTATCACAGTCCTGTCTTATCAATATCATGTGTTTATTGAATACAGAAATTACTGTATTCGTAATTAAAATACCATTGGCTAGCTTGTGTAATTATATTTATAGTCTTTGTGTGTGTAACAGCCATCAGGTATACAAAATGAGTGTATATTTATACTTTGTACATAAATATTGTATCAGGTATCGGTACTATACTATGTATGGACATATATTTTGTAAATTGTAAAACTTGATACATCTATCTTCTCATATATTCTCCATTGTCAAGTGGACATTGGAGAATCAAAATAAATGGGAGTAATATATTTTTAATTATTATTTATGGCGTTATATTATATGTTATTGTCTATTCACGCTAGATTCCTTACGTGGCAGGCAGTAAGCACCGAGTCCCGAATATACCTATTACAACTCCTCATCTGTATCGTATGCTTTTTGCCGAGTATTTTGTAATATTTTTTGTGACGAGAAAACAACTCTGACAGATGTTATCGTTGCTATCATTATCGCTGTTACCGCTCCACCGCCTCGTCCCTGTCCTCTCTCGTGATGGCAGCGATTGTTTGTTTGTTTGCAGCGATCTCGGTGGCGGGCTCGGTGCCTGGCGGCGTGTACTCCGACCTGCGCCGCGCGGGCGTCGTACCGGACATGCTCGTTGGCTTCAACGACGTGCTCACACGATGGGTGGCTCGCGAGTCCTGGACGTACGCGGGACGGTTCTTCGGTAATGTATGACTCATGTCGGCGGCGACGTCGCACAGCGGAGACCGGAGCGAGCAGCGCGTTGTGACCGGCTTGGTTTTTGTTCTTATTGGTGTCTGATTATGAAATATGTTTTTTGTACGGGATCTGAGTGAGGTGAAATTGATTCTAAGTAACCTATAGACAAAAAATAAAAAAACTTACCATATTTTAATGGCATTCGGAGAAAAAACAGCAGTAAGATATAAAGTCATAAAAAAAACGGACCAAATTTTAAAGTATGACATTGAAATTTATAGAAAAGTTTATTTTAGTGAACAAAAATGATCTGAACACGAGAACAGCGCGGCTGGTGCTGGAGGGCGTGGACACTATCTCCTTCGTCGAACTGAACGACTCGCCGGTCGGGCCCACCGACAACATGTTCGTTAGATATGTTTTCGATATCAAGGACCAGCTCAAGGTGAGCTGTGTGTTTTAGCTTATTATAGATAACGTTATTTTTGTCTAGTTACGCCAGGTCCTCACAGTGCAGGCAGCGAGTGCCGAGTGCCTCCTCATCTCAATCCCAAGCTAAATTACTAAAATGGTCATCTTTTTAATCTGTTGGCAAATTTGTGTTGCACTGACATTTCCTTTTTCGCTTTTTTAGAGCATTTTTTGCCTCCAATTATACATTTTAAAAATTGTTTTCCATCAATAAATTAACTCAAGGGATGCATGTTTAAAAAAATGGCAACGATGAACATATATAACGTCGTGACCAGGAGGGCTGGAACGAGCTGAAGGTCGGTTTCGCGTCGCCGACGGCGGCGGCGCGCGCGCGCTCGCGCGGCCACTACGCGGCGCCGGCCTGCGTGCCGCCGGACTACAGCGGCGAGTGCCACGCGAACCAGCTGCGCAAGATGCAGGCCTCCTTCGGCTGGGACTGGGGGCCGGCGTTCCCGTCTGTGGGGCTCTGGTGATTTATATACTTTTTTAAATTTGGTCTCATGGCCGAATTTTAGCTTCAGAGCTTGTCACTCTTCAAACCTGATGTGAGGTGGAATCGAGTTTTTCGTAGTTCATAAAGCAGCCTTTTAATGTTTTAGATTAAACAGTTGTTGTGTATCCTTATTGGAACAAAAGATTTAATGTAATTTGTATCTCCAATATACCTCGACACATTGTCTATGTATGGTAAAATATACGAGTCTAGTAAAGATTGCCTCTTTGGTTGAGTGGTCGTACCGATACATACGTCTTGGGTTTGATTCCTTTGCCGTATGCTATTGGATCTTTAAAAAATTTAAATTTCTTATCGTGACTCGGAATATGGATTAAACATTCATATATGTCCCTATGTACCGTACCTAAAAGTAACCGGTGAAACGTGGGTTTGTACTAAATTGTTTGTATATCTGCCCACCTCTTCGTAGCGTAGCATACGTTATAGTAAAGTCTAATTGAAACTTGTATCTCTGCAGGAAACCAGTGTCAATAGAATTTTACAACGGCGCAATAATAAGGTCACTCACGACGCACACAGAAAAAGTAGACGCACATTGGAATCTAAAAATACTGGCGCACATAGAGTCCGGCCCTGGCGCTGCGGAGGTCGATGCGTATTTGCTCGCGTCGCTGCCAGTCGACGGACACCAGGTCATCACCGTCGGGAGGCGCGTGAGCATGCCAGCGGCAGACGGCGGCGCGTGCGAGGCGGAGCTCCACATGACGATCAGCGAGGTGGGCCGTGCCACCTCTAGTTTACGTATAATCATTTCTTTCGTCTATGGTATTCTCTATGATAATGGTTTTGTAATTCGTTGTGCAATGATAAAATTTCTTGAAGTAAGAAAAAAAAAACAATTTATTTCATTATCATTAGACTACATTGGCTGCGGGTCATAGATCTCCCCGAAGGGTTTTCGTCCATAACTCCCACTTTAAGCATGCAGTTTGGGTAATATAGGTCAGCTTCTCCGATTGCCAGTAGGCTGGCGCCATACCGCCGGCCAGCTGCGCGTGTTGTCGTCTCACACCGTACCTACTGGTGCGAGATCCGGTGACGTATTCCCCCTTCACCCCGACACAGATAATAAAAACGATATATCATGTTTCGATATAGGTAACAAACAGATGAAGCTCTTTAGACGTCAACTAATCTTAAATCATATTTTCTCTTTCGTGGGTAATTTGTTTGTGTGTGTATTGACTTAATCGTTATGTAATTAAGCGGTCTTATTAGTATTGTTTAGGAAGCGTCCATATTCAAAAGGAGAATTCACTACATATACAATTAACCTTTGTGTACGACCGTTTTCTATTTGTGCAGCAGTTAAAGTGTAATATGAGAGGTAAATTGAATCGTAATAATATTTGTAGAATATTACTAGTGTCTACATAATACGCTACGCAATTGGGTCACTGGAAGGTCACATTTAATTGGTTATCGTTAATGGTCAGTAACTTTATACGGAAATAAACTATCCCATGGTCGTATATCTATTACGTTATGACTTATGTCATAGTCTTATGCGTATGCGATTGGAAAGTCAACAAGTCGGTCATCATGTCGGTCATTACGTTCCGGCTGGGTTCTGAACACATGTCCCTGTACGTTGTATTTTGTTAATTGTAAAGTGTAATAAAGTATGAAGTCAATTAAGTGTTTAACAATGTGAGGGATTTAAAGTGAGAGGTAGAGCTTGATAGTTCGAGAGATTGTGAGGTCGAGGTTGCGAGGTCGAAAGGTTGTGAAATAGGAAGGTTAAGAGATAGAGAGGTCGAGAGATAAAGAGGTTGGGCTCTCTGCACCTCTCTTTCTCTCTAGAGAGAGGTTGAGAGGTAAATAAGTTAATAGATAGAGAGGTTGAGTGATAAAGATGTTAAGAGACATAGAGTAAGAGAAAGATGATGTGAGAGAGATCTGAGGTATCAACATAAAATAGCGTTTCTATTAATTTACAGAACGTCATAAGCGTTTGGTGGCCAAATGGTTACGGCGATCAACCTCTTTATCACCTCCACGTTTCGCTGACTGTGGACGATGTCAATGAGCGTTCACATAAAGATGTTAAAATTGGCTTCCGAACTCTGGAACTCGTAGAAGAGGACGCCTCGAAAATATTAGGTTGGTTTTATTATAGTAGTTAATTCTCATCACTTGAAGCCAAGCTGAGCCTCTACCAGAAAACCAAAGTTCGGAAAAATCCAATTGTGCCGCCGGGAAATTTGAACACAAAACCTCTCGTCTGGTATTAGTGCTTGCAACCAATAAGGCCAACGAGGCAGCCAAATAATTAGGTACTATTCGAACGGTACCTGATAAAAATAGAATATTGAATTTAACACAATTTACAAGTGATGAGTATAAACTGTGAGGGCTTAAACGGAACTATTTTTATCGTTTTGATGTTTCTAGGTAACACAACCGCGGGTGAGGGGCTCACATTCTACTTTAAGGTTAACGGCTATCCGTTATTTATGAAGGGATCTAACTGGATTCCAGCGAACATCCTCCCTGAATACAGTACCGATAAGGAAACAGGTTTGTTCCCTGGGTCGTATTCTGTACTGCGTCACACTTGCTACTTCGTCATCAACGTACATACACATGGGGTAGGCAGAGGACATCGAGTGGCAAATATCTCTATGCTAACAGATCAGCTGTGCGCAGATTCATCACTCTCTTCATAAAGGCTATGCCATATTAATTAATATGTCACTTATATAACTGTATAATATCTTCAATATAATAATACTTCTTTCTATATAATAATACTTCTTTCTATATAATAATAATTATGTAATAATAATTCTATAATAATAATACTTCTTTTTTTATTTTTCTTTATGTTACGATTTTCCTTTCACCAATCAAAAATAGATGACTGCTTAGAAAAAAGTATTTAGAAATTAACTTTCTGCAATGTTGTTCAGTTTGGTGCGAGTTTTTGTGATATTATACAAGATTATATTTTTTCATCTCAAGTCAATGACCTCCTCGTGGCTGCCCACGACGCCCACATGGCGATGCTGCGCGTGTGGGGAGGAGGGGTGTACGAGTCGGATTACTTCTACCAGCGCTGTGACGAGCTGGGGATGCTTGTGTGGCAGGATTTCCTGTTTGCCTGCTCCATGTATCCCGTCGATCCTGAATTTTTAAAGTAAGATTTTTGTGTTCAGTTCTAATGTCTTTATTATTGGTGTCGTTGCGTGACGACTAGTTGTGAATTCCTGTGTGCAATGGGACAAGCAATGCGAGGACCATAAAAATCGAAGAAAGAAAACCAAGACATTATACGATTATTGTGGCTGCAACCATTTTATGTTCTCCTAAAGCATACTTTACCATGCCGCTACAGTTCATATCGTTGCAAATATTCAACTTTTGGTTTGTGTCAGCTATAAGTTTTTCTACTCTGTGATAGTATCGCGAACCACGTGGGTAAACTTTTAGATAGATGATAATAAATAAAGATCAAAAAAGATTTTGCTTCTGTGTCCTTTGCAGTACAGTGAGAGTCGAAATCGAGCAGAATGTGATTCGCCTTCAGCACCATCCCTCGATAGCCGTGTGGGCCGGCAACAACGAGAACGAAGTGGCGTTGCGCGGGAATTGGTACGAAACTCGATCGGACTTCGAGAAATACAAGCGCGAATACATCAAACTGTATGTGGATACAATTAAACCCATCGTGGAAAGCTTAGACCCAGGGCGCCGGTACCTGGTCTCGAGTCCGTCTAATGGCATGGAGTCGGAAAGAGAGGGTTACATAGCGCAAAACCCTTACGACCCCCATTACGGGGACACACACTATTATAATTATTTCTCTGACAACTGGAACCAGAATATCTACCCTAAAACAAGGTTTGCTTCGGAGTACGGCTTCCAATCCCTCCCTTCGTTGAAGACAATGAGTGAAGCCACCGAAAGTGAAGAAGACTACAGCGTAGAAAGTAATTATTCCCAACACAGACAGCACAGTCCGAACGGATATAAGTATATTGAAGATCAGATGAATCGACATATGAAACTTGATAAGGAAGATCCTAAATATTTCGAGAAGTTCGTATTTTATAGTCAGGTAAGAAAAAAATATTTTCTATTAATATTTACCATTAATTAACTAATTACGTTACTACACATGTTTTTCGCGGTTGGATGCGAAGAAATGAAGTTCTAACTGGTGGCGTACTTTTGGAGATATTCAGTGGTCTATGTCCAGCGGTGGACGGCAATAGGCTGCTGATGGCATCATGGCTGATGACGTTTGACGAACTGAAGACAGCGGGGTGTTGCTACGGAGGGCTGAGGACCGGGAACGGTGGCGCGGATAGGGGGAGGCCTGTGTTCAGATGTGGACCTTCAAAGGCTGATGACGACATGTCTTTCAGATATCGCAAGCAATGGCGATGAAGGCTGAAACAGAGTTCTACAGACAGAGTCAGGGAGACTGGCACACGATGGGAGCGCTGTACTGGCAGCTGAACGACGTGTGGCAAGCGCCGTCGTGGTCGGGAATTGGTGAGCAGTCCTATTAACATTTTCTGATCAGAACTTTAGTAACCTAACATAGTTTTCCTAAGTCTAACTAATATAGCCTCTCCGCCTGGTTTTATATATTTTGAATCCAGCAGTGACTCGTTGTCTTCCTTTTGTTATCAGACAATAGGACATCTATGTACAACGGTGGAATTCTAAGGGCCGATGGAGAAACGGACATAAAAAATTCGTTTAAAAGATAAACATAGTTTCTGACCGGACCACAATGGTTTAATTCTACTATGTAACATATCTGTTTTATATAATTGCATCAATATATTCGTACTATCCCCAGAATACGGCGGTCGATGGAAAATGTTGCACTACTTCGCGAGGTCCTTCTTCGCGCCGGTGCTGGTGTCCCCGCGGCTCACGGCGGCCGGCGACGTGGACGTGTACCTCGTCAACGACAGATTTGTGCCGATCATTGACGCGCACATCACCGTGGACGTGTTCAACTGGAGCAGCTTCACGCCGATCACGACGGAGACGATTCCCGCCAACGTGGAGGCTTTGAGCAGCAAGAAACAAAAGACTATCCCCTTGTGGGATGCCAAGAATAAAGACGAAATTTTCCTAAGATTCACCCTCAACGCGCAAGGCGTACGCGGCTCTCCACGTAATTATATATTTCCAGTGCCGTTGAAGACGATCAAAGGATTAAAAAAACCCAACTTACAGGTCGGTATCGCGTACAATGAGCACGTTTAAGAAATTCTGCTACTTTTTTTTTGGTTTAATTTCGCATTTTCCGTGACGGATAATAGAAATTTTCATATTTTCATCGTCAACAAATTGCAGATAACGGTCAGTAAGCGTGAGACCGCGCAGCCGGACCGAGACGGGAACCATGTATTCGTGATAGACATCGCCGTGGACGCGGCGGTGCTGTTCTTGTGGCTGGCGGCGGACGCGGTGGACGGGCGCTTCGAGGACAACGGGCTCGTTGTCACCGAGCCGCGTGTGAAAGTCAACTTCGTCAGCAGAAACGAGATACCGTTGAAGAAACTACGAGACGCCATTACATATAAATACTACACGAATTGATGCGGAATATGGTGTTTTATTTAATAATGTACCGTTCTGTTTGTATTCGCTGTCTGTGTTGCGTGTTACTATTTGTACAGATGAATTCTTAGTTTTCCCAAATATATTATGTACCTATTGGATTATATTAAAATCATTACTTGGCTGTTCTTTTCTTTGTAAGACTAATGAGCGTTTCAGGTCGTAATATTATTAAATTACTATCAATATACAATCATTTGATTTCCGTCACAGAGTAAACACGACACAATACAAACACGAGAACCGAGATATTTTTCTGACCGACCGATTATGCACTAAAAAATCGATAGTTTCGACCTAACTTGTGGCTGAATGCATATGTTCTTTAAACTATATTATTATCCCAACGTGGTTCGCGCACGTTAATTACAATACAAATTATTTTCTAAGGCGTGTGAAGTCTGCCTATCTCCAAGGACGTAACATCTCGCGTGTAATTCCCGGAGAGGTGGGCAGAGGAATGTATGTCCAACTATGAAATAGATAGTGAGAAAATAAAACTCATTCACAAAGTTAATATTTTTTTTTATTTTCGTTCACAATGCGAATATGCGTGCGTTAGATACATTAAAATATCTAACAGGTGCGTTCACAAATTATATATTTGTATGCCTGCAATATAACAATACATCTAAATTAATCTTTGGACGAGATTTCTTGAACTGGTAAGGGCTTTACGAATCTGTTACTGCTTACATATTATACTTTAAGAATATCACTTAAATACATTTAATTAGCTGCTAAACGTTGAAGGTAGCTTTCATTGATTTGTTACCACCGAGATTAGCTGAACTTAGATTGAATGCTGAGGAGGAAGATACTTAACATGATTCGTCGATTTTTGAAAGTGTAGCTGCACTTCGGTATAAAGATACATAGAATTTGGATACAATAGAAGATTCTGGAACTCGCCGCTCGATTCACAACATAATTGTATTAAATATCGCTAATATATTTTCTTTTATTCCACTTTGGTAACTGAAGCTGCTTTAGTAATTGAAAAATATTATAAAATGTGTCACGTTAAAATTAAGTGCAATGGAATTTTCAATGGAATGGAAGAATTTCGCTCTGAATAAGAATTGTTTAAAGAACATAAGTTTATATTCTGGACAGGTGAAAAAGTAAGAAAAATGTTATGTATTTATATTGGCTGTTTGCTTACTGTGGCATTGTCCTGCTTATTTTACGATCAATTGGCTGTATGTTAATGTTACAGGATAGTTAAAAACATTCGAATTTTAAACTTGAACACGGTCTCAGGTACAGACTCATTATTTCATATATTATAGGGAAGTATAGTATTTTCCTCCTAATCTAAGAGCAGTTATTACAAAAATATAATCGGTGTACATTATTACATTACTTCAATACATTTTAGGTAATATTAAGGACATAAATTGGATGAGTTTTAATGTATCTGTACAAAATTTGTTACGAAAAAAAAACATCTAAATATGCACCTTCTAAATATGAATTATATGAATTTCATTGAAATATAGTGATTGTAAGAAATATTAAAAATAAGTATTTTAAGATATTTGACTGCATATGACTTGCACAAGAGTTGCTACAGTTTTTTTTTAACATAAAACAGTGTTACCATATACAATAACACAATTTTATTTTATTTACAACTATTGTAAATTTGTTGGCTACCTTCGCTAATAAATCAATTGATTGATTTACAATTATTACCACAATCAAAATGTGCATTTCGGCGACGTAATAAGAAATATTAGAGATACATTTATGTAAAGAAAAACAAGAAATGGAATTACAGTATTATTGTAAAACAAATTACACGGACAAATAAGATAATTATACAAACGAAGAAAATAATTATATTCTGTACAAGCCGCCCTTACCTACACATACAGGCTTATGAGATTTTCGTCGTCGAAGAGGCTAAAAATAAATACGTACACACAAGCTTTTATAAACAAAAATAAATAGAAAAATAAATTACATTTGCATTGACACTGATGGCGCATCAATATTTAATATTTTTTAAGATACATGAATATTAGAGAAAAAATATATAAAATCAGTTTCAGGTTAAATTTCATAATACTTGCGTCAACTAACTGGTACGTTTTAGAAGAAACAAAAAAAAAATTAAACAAAAACGCTTAGCACAAAGAAGTTCAAGAAAGCAATGTAGAAAAATCTGAGTCAGCGCTCCTGGCTGTCTGCTTTTGTTCTTACAATGTAAAGGGAGAAAGTAGATAGTTGCGGTCGGCGTACAGCGTTAACGTGCGGCGTGCGGCGAGTGGGGCGCGGCGGGCAGCGAGCGGGGCGTGGCGTGCAGCGAGCGGGGCGTGGCGGGCAGCGAGCGGGGCGTGGCGTGTCGCCGGTGACACGTAGCGCGCGGGGGACACGTTGTCGGAACATAGATCTCGTCTCAAATGAGAGAGTTTAGGCCACAGACTGGCGTATGACGTGGAGAAATTAAACTAAACACGCTTTCTGTTAGCTCGGGGAATTGTCTATTAGTGGATACTAGTCAGGAGTCTGATTACACCAGAACTAAAGAAGCCCAATTCAAATATATTCTTTGACTCTACACAATGACTAACCATTGATTTATATTAAGCGACATTGTTTACTTTCAAATTTGTATTCCAATTGCTTTCCAGAACACATTATTGTATATCAAAAAAAATTGACACTCAACACCAGTTACATGCACGAAGACAAATAGAGAGATATTTTTGCCAAAATTATACAAAATATTTATACGCTGTATAATGCGCGGTCCGAATGAAAAGAACTCCATAATATCTGTATCAAAATACCTACGTCGACGGACCAACATAATTTGTAGGTGATTCGATATCATGTGATTCTCGATTCAGTTGTTCTTGCGTTTTTTAATACTAAATTACATAAAAAATATCAAGAATTAAACGTATTAGTCTCGGCGCTTGGCACTAAGCATGCAAAATTAAATTTTTGCGTTATATATATATATCAAAATCTCATTATTAATAAGATACTTAAATATATATCATATATACTTACTTACATATAGAGTTAAATATTTTTACTAATATATAAAAAAGCATCACAGCAGTCGAAACGTAAACAGTATGCAGAAATAAAAGAAAAATAAAGACCATGTATGTATAATAATAATTAATTATGTCTCAATATGACATAGTGCTCTCACAGAGTCTACTGGAAGATCCTGATGTCGTCCCGGTAATAAGTAGATCAGCGAATGGCCTGTGCTAGAACCTATCCGCGTCAAAGTTCTATCGAACTCGGGCTATACTTATATAATATCAATGCGTTGCCTTCTTAATTGTTGTCATCAAATCCTCACGCTAAATGACTGCGGGCGGGCGGGCAGGGCCGAGTGCCGCATATTTAGACCGTGACTCGACTTGACTAAGATCCTTACACACCCGACGTGTTCGTTCTCCGTTCACAGTTCCATTGCATCTTTGTCATTCATCTCGATTGCGGCGAAATATTTGCGTCATGAAGAGAAAACGTAGCAACGGCACGTAAGATGTAGGCACTGCGCGCTCCGCGCCTCCGCCGCCAGGAGCGCGGAGTGATAATAAGGAGAAACTAATTAGAAATACCGTTTACGTGGACATTTATCGTGCAAAATTTATGTTAAAAAATAATTATCATCCCAAGTTAAGATTATACAGCGCGGAGAGATCAACGTGGCGCTTGAGACGGATACGTGCCCCTCCCGTCACCTTCGACGCGTCACCCCGGTATGACGTCATGGCGCGGCACATAAGCCTCGCCATGACGTCATCATCGCGCAGCGCATCGGCCGCGCTGTGACGTCATCACAGTGTGATGCCCTGCTTCGCCATGACGTCATCATAGCGAGGCGCCCAGTTGACTTCTTCGTGTTATACTATGAGATTCATATGTAATACTTTATGCACTAACCTCGTCGTTTACAATAACATAGTTAGTATTCCATGCAATGACGATCACAGATAAGCACCGAGCCTGTAAAGAAACGAGCAAATTTAATATTTCATAGTTAAATAATAACATAAACGATACATATGGTATAGGGTTAGGAAAGTTAGAAATTATTGATATTTTAATCGTTCTGTGCATTAATTATACGAGTTAATTTATAAGCAAGATCAACTTTTTTACACGAATTAGTAAAAAAATGAGTGGATTATATATTTTAATATTTAGACCATTCTGCGCATTTATAGAACCAAATAAGGGCTTAATAGCAAGATACATTTATTTATTTTTATTTTTACAAAAGTGAAATAAGTAGGTACCTTGTAAAAAGTAACAACTTGAAAAGCCTTTTTCATTTATAATCATTAATATTTCATTTAAATACCTTAATATGAATATAACTATGTGTGTCATTTTTACAGCGCACGATTCAAGCATACAAATAAAATTTATCAAAAACACATGAAGACCCACTCACCGCACGATATTCCAAATGCATACAAGCAATAAAAAAAAAACAAAACTCAAAACATGAACACACATTGTGCATTACAGTGTGCAATAAACGGAGAAAACTGTACAGAGGTGACGCGGCACTCGATAGAGAGAAACGAGAAAAGAAACGCGACAACATACAAAACAAACAAATTTATAGAAAAATACACACCTTCACATTAAAAACATCCCAACAACGACCTAAACGAACAGAACTTCAGTAAAACAAGTACATTGAAACATGGTGAAAGGTAAACGGTATATAAAAATATTAGTGGTACAAAAAAAGTTTTATGTACAATATCAGTGACGGTTCGAATTTAGAACGCGTGACGTCACAGCAACCCGTGAACGAGACAGAGCGACGACGTCACACGCTCCAACTTAAGGTCATAGGTACAAATAAAACACAAACGCACTCACACACACATAATGATGAGGTGTCAGGGAGCGAGAATGGGGAATGGTTTTGAAATTAATAACAACTTTGGTTGTAATAATGCATTAATTTGTAAACACGGTTTGAATGGCATCGAAACGTTATGAATTTTTTTTTTATGGTAGTCAGTGATGTTGATAAGAGGCTTGTATTTTTGAAGGGGCGAAGACATGAAATAAAAAAAACTGTCGTCATGTTTTAATCAAACAAAAAAAACAGGTTTTTAATTGAAGACGCCGTAAAC
>DWEI01002597.1:0-14067 GCA_018245875.1 Mysoria ambigua | reverse complement strand
CCCAGGTTTAAATTCCAGGTCGGCTCTATTGGATTATTCTAACTAGGCTCGGAGTCTGTGTCGTATCTGGCAATAGGCTCACCATCTATTCCAATGTCGGTTCTAAAACGTCACAGGTGAAACCTGGGAGTATATTAAATTCCTCTCCCTAACTCTATCGGGATTACAGGTGTGATGTTACGTTTCAGTTAGCATGTATTTGTTAGAAACACTAATAATTTTATGAATGCCAACGTAAAATTACGATTTTCAGAAGAAAAATAATTGAGAAATCGAGTTCTGTCACCAACAGAAATATTAGATATACAACCATTTTTTGAGCTCTATCTAAAATATATTTACATAGCAAAACGGTTCTGCAATTGTGGTTGCTGATGACGCGATATATTTATAATCTACTTCGTTTGTTGTATAAATCAGGTCATCAATCAGATAAGCCATTTTAGAAAATAAAAAAAAATCGTATCTGTAACAACGTAAACCTCTCTTAATTTGCTGATAACATGACAACAAAATTCAACTAGGTTATCGTGCACCCGACGTGAGTGGCATATGTATATAAATGGTAAAATTTTCCACCAACATTATAACAGAATATAATATAACAATTGTAATATTATTGAATCGATCGGTCGACTAATCCGATCGGATCCGATCGAGCACGTTAAGCGAGCGCGGATGTTATGTCGTGTCACACACGCGGCCCGAGATCCGTTCCACGTGCGATGTTAACGTTGATCGTAGCCCCGCGCAATTGGGGTAGGTCGGCGCGGTGCAGCGCGGCGCGGCGTCGTGGCGGTGCGGCGTCGTGGCGGTGCGTTCTGTTATGTAACGCGGCGACACGCGCTCGCAGCGCTACGTCCGCGTCGGCCGGCCCGCTCGCAGGTGCTCGAGCACGTTGCGTTCGTCCGCGTGCTGATATTGGGCGCTGTCGGTCGTTAACCCTTCGCTATCTGCATTATTTAGCTCGGCCCAATGTCGGCGCAATGTCGAATCGTGCGAGTTCACAGACCGGGTCGCGACGCGGCGCGTCTCGTCCGAGACCGCCGTCATCTAGCTGGCTAATTTACGCGGCCCGCTCCTCGCCTACGTTAACATCGAAGTGTTTAATCCTCGAGGATTCTATGTTGACAATTTTTTTCTGTCATTATTCATTATCAGCCTATTGCAGTCCACTACTGAGCATAGGCCTCCCCAGAAGGGTTATGTCTATAATCCTCACAATAATATATTTTTTCTATGTCAAGATAAACCATAAATAAACTGTAATATGTATATTCGGTTAACAAATAGACACGCACATGAGTGCATCTACCAAATTTACCACGTTAATATTAGCTTTAAGCGTATAAAATTTGAATGTACAGAACGCACATGATAGCGGTATATTTTGTGTGGTAAATAATTAAAAATATATATAACGCAACGTAACGGTGTCACTCTGAAGGCCTCTCCGTGTCGTAAGTCCGCCATTGCTCTGAACGCGGTCCATATTAGCAGCGGATCGCGTCGACCTCACTCGCACGGAAACCGCGCCACGGTCAAGGCCGCCGTCTAGACGCACCCCGCCCGCGCGCCCCTCCACCACGCGACACCACCCCGGCCCTTCCCCGTGCCGCTTCTCTCTAGCGCCCCCCACCATTTATTTTTACCTCGACACCCGTCGCCGAATTTGCCTGGGCGTAGCTTTTTGTGCCTCCACGTACCTGACCTACCCGTACATAAAACTGTACGACTAGGCGGCCCGGCTCAATTTATCTCCTCGGCAATGTATATAATTATATAAATTCAAAAAACAAATTTACGAGCATAATAACGCATCGAGAACATTGATACTAATGCCTCCGGCGTCCGAGCGGACGTTTTGTGATTTACTATTATGCAAAGCGATAATTATTGCACAATTTGACGTTTATAATGTACCATTTGAATTCACAACAGTGACCTTAAACCTTGGGCAAGTGTTTCAACTGCCTTTCGAGCGATAGCAACCGTATATTTGACAATTTACATTATCCAACGCTATCGGTGCTTGGTGAATGGTGATATTGCTTACGATAAATAAATAGCCTCCGGATATAAATTTGAACGCGATGAATAATTTCTATGGCACATTAATCTCGACATGTTCGTGTGGCAATAAAAAGTTATTACGAAAGCCATTTCTGCCACCCCGCGTCTTCGCCGATATATAAGTAGGCACACCTTTTTTTTTATTATTTCCCGCCCACGGTACTTCTAAATCTTGTGTGTACGAGAATCTCGCGTTTGTTGGGTTGCGCTATTATGAAGTTGCTGGTGGCTAGTCGCGGCGAGTGGACAAAAATGTGGCGGTGAGGTCACCGGCGCACGACGCGGAATAGCCAGGCCGCCGGCCTTGGCCGCTCGCCGGCCACACGCAACACTTGCGCGTCGTAATCGTATATTCGAAATTCGTTGTTATTTTTTTTTTTGCCCCCATCTAACTCGTAGGTAACAAACCAAGCGAAATGATCGCGTGCGACAGATACAACGCGTCTCGTGTTCATTTGTATATCGATGTTGAACGCCGAAACGAGGATGTGTGGCCGCCGCCGTCAAGGTAGCGTTTTAATTGCAGTGTCGTTGTGAATTTATAATAGTAACGTGTTAAGATATGCGTTTGAAAGCCGACGGGACGTATAGACATAACCGTCAAGGTTTGAAATATTAGGCACTCCGTTAGGCACTGGGAATTATAATGTAAGAATATTTAATTTGTTTAATGTAAGTTGTATTCGAAGTGACTTTCAGGCTTGTACAGTTCTCTGAAACAGAACGCTTTCGTGGGTCGTGTTATGTGATGTTTTTATAAATATATAAAGCGTATCGAAGTAAAAATATTATTTTAAGTTTGGTCGGTGTTCTAAGATTTAAACTGTGGCAATTAAACAAACGCGTGATCCCGTAGTAAGTAACGGTGTTCACCGTGTACAAACCAAATATAGTTATCATTGTGACGCTATGCAAGTAGCGGTTATCGCTTGAAATAATTTTGTGTGTATTCAACAATTACAAAAGTAAAAATAATTATTTTTTTCAACTAATGAAGCATCGGCGCAATTTATAGTACCTTCGTCGTTTTAGATGTCCAACCAGGATCGGACCTGTTTTCAAAAGAGATTGTTTTAATCTGTGTTATCGTTATAATCGGTCGTGTTGGTCTATTTCCTGCCGTGACGTCACGATCACGCGTGGCCGCAGGAGCGTGCGTGATTGATCCACGACCAGTGCCGGCGCGCGACGCGGTTGGCCGACTCGCTTATCGTAAAGAACCAAAAATATATATATATATATATTGATAGACAATGCATGGAAAAATACAGCGGACCTTAGCGCACTATTGTCATGTTGAGGTAGGTCCGGCGTTTTCATGAATAATGCGTTAGGTGGCCGGCGTCACGCCGCCTATGTTTTGTTGCCGTTCTAATTCCGGTAGACGCGGGTGACGTCACAATCGATTAGATACATCAATATCTTCTGTCACATACATTTCGCATTGTTCGCATTTTATATCTTCGGTTACGCTTCACGATAAATGTCATATTATTCGTTTGTATAATGAGAGTGGACGCCAAAGTGCGCGCCCACGATTGTACGAGTTCGATAGACAGACTTATTGAGAATGTTCGATATTACGCAATGTTTTCATAATTGTTATAACATGTAACGTGGTTATCGAATATTGTTGGTCCCGTGGAGAATCTCGACAGATTAATCTCGCGAACAAATAGCCAGTACGTACCGCGCACCCAGATAACGGCTCGATGTTAACGACCCGCTAGCATTGGTGAAGGTGAATCGTCTCAGACGCTGTCCACCGCACGAGCGTGGTCTTCCACGATCTTGCGATGATTAAAACCAATGAAGTTTGTAGTGCAAAATAATATCCGGGTTGTGTAGGATCATCTTAAGTAATTTTATTAGACAAAAACTATACGTTCCGTCTGTAATTCCCGAAGAGGTAGGCAGATTAGTGACGTTGTCATAGCAGTGTAGTTGTCATCAGTTACGTTAATTTAATTTTAGTGAGATTAATTTTTCAAATTTATATGGAAATATATGAATGTGTAGCTTATGGTTGGTACTTCATGCACAAGCGATTATATTTATTTAATTAATAATTTATTTAAGTCAGTAACAATAACATTAATTATTTAATAATTAGCCGTCATTAATATGAAGCTTAAATTGCACATTCGAAAAATGGAGAGATTCCGGAAGATATTAAAAAACCTTCAATGTCTACGTCTGAATAAATATGTACCTAGGTTTCCAGCGAATAACGTTCCAATGGAAATTGCATTCGCCCCACGAAGGGTTCCTCACCGACTGACCTTATAACACAGTTTATTATTTGATATTTTTTCATCAATAAAATATGAGAAAGTTAATTGGGATTGCTAGAACTTTCGTTATGGATTCCTATTAAGTACTAGAAAGTTCAAATTGTTCGAATATAATTTTTGCGGCGTCGACTACACTATATAGAAATACATTAAACATCTAATAATGTTACCTCACCCCTCTATTCTCCAATAGGGGTGGGCACAGGAGTGTATTAGACCTACGTTTCATCATTTATGTCATACGGTGACATTAGAGATGTGGCAGTGTGATCTGTGCGAAATTAAAAGTGACAAAAATATTCGTACATGTTTACATCTTTATTTAATTTCAGATAGTGTTTGCTTGTGTTATCTACTCGGAACCTTGAAGTGGACGAAAATGTAAATGTGTGTGTAGAGTTTCGGCGAGCGCGTTGTGCGCGCAAAATAGATATTCATAATAATAAAAGCGCCAGTTCATCGGCCGCCCGTCCGCGGACTCACCTTCGAGCCTCGTAGATAAATGGCGTTTCGGGCAAGCATCCGTTCGCATTATCGCGGCAGTCTCGCTCGCGGCGCCGCCGTCTCGCTCTAGCGCGCGCGCGCGCGAAATTGAACCGGTAGAGCGCTGCGACTGGGGCAATAATGTACGACCTATTCTATTTATTGACGTTAGGCCCGAATTTCCAGCAAATCAAACGGCGCAATAGTTTCGCTGTTGAGATAGGCCTCGGCGTCGGGGGCTGTGTCAGGTGGGGCTTGATAGCCGAATTTTTAATCTGTCCGCGTCACGCGCTCAGCAATTCGATGATAAATAGAGAGCGGTTATAGCTGTTCCATTTTTAAATTTAAACGTTCTCTTTTGTGTCAGGGATGTTACGTTTTTACGATAGTATAAAGCGAAAATGCTAACTCTATGTTATAAATATTTTTGTTCTTAAATGATTTTTTGTTTCGTTTTGCTGTCCTAATTGTCGTTAGATTATTCGCGCTTAGATTTGAATTTTTGCACGCCATGTAATATTATATTTTCGGTTTCTTAATTTTGTTGAGGCTGATTGAATTAAATTAATTATGTAATAAGATATTATTCAAAAGATAAATTAATTCACATTCTAGTTTCGTGACAGCCTAAGGCGAATATACAGACGACCAGGTGTCTGCTGTTTATTCATTGTCGTGCCAAATGCACAACAATTACTTACACCTACATGTTGTATCGATGAAGTCATTTATAAATATTGACTGCGTCGTTAGGCGACTGGTTGCAAGCGCGACTGTGGGATCGAAAGATCTTGGGTTTGAATCTCGGGTTACTACTACGGGTCTACTATAGAATTTTTCTTAGATTTTCTACTTGAAATTTCTAATAGTGGCTTAGAGTCTGGATTTGGGCCCGATGTATGCCAATATTTAGTTCAACCCCTAATCCATGGTAGAATGTAAGAGTAGATACCTGATGAAAACGTGTGAATGCACTACACACCTCTTCGTACCTCTTGTGGGATTAAAGGCGTGATGTTAGTATTTTTAGTTTAAAATGTTACCTAGCATTTAGGTATTCCCTAATTCTCGTTTTGCTCGTTGAAGTTTAATTGAGCTGGGCATATCTGCCGAACTGGTGGAGTAGGAGAAATTGGAAATGTCCTAAATTAAGGTCGGCTCCACGAGACCTTAACAGATATATGTTTCTCATGCGAGAGAGGTACACGAGCAGTTGACTATGAGGTAACGATGATGACAATACTGCACGAGTTGGAACTGGCACGACCGATGCGAACGAATTAAATGTAAAAATATATGTTTGCATAAACTTTGGCCTGCATGTTGTGTAAAATGATAAAATAAAACACCAGCGAAATAGCCGTTAATCGTGCCAGATGCATAACAAAACACACTGATAGGTAAGCAAGTGGGTAGGTTTACACTCCGTCTTGTGTGTGTGTGTGTGTGTGCGCGACTGTGTTATAAAAACGGCGTCACTCCACTGAATATTTTTATCGGAAACATGACAATGTCAAGGGGCCGTTGAACCGCTATCCTTGAAACTTGTAGATGTTCGATGATAATAATTTTGTTTTTCGCCACTATCCGCACCGCCGCCGGTGATTCGGTCTCTTGTGCGCTCGACGCGTACAGCGGCGCGTTGCGCGATATCCGCTCGGAACGAAACGCGTCCGAATACATTATTGTTACACATTAGATGTTCACATTTGTATCGAGTTGCGTTCGTTACGCGTATCGGAACGTACTCGTTCTCGACCGGTGTGATACACTGACACACATTACCGCTTTGTACTGTCCCATTGCGCCATTTTTTTTTTCACTATTGTACCTCTGTTTGTATAATTCGTGTGTTCGATTTTTAAATGTTGATAATGGCTTCGATATTTGACTTTTAATAACTGTTAGTACTGTCTGTGTATCGTTCGCTGATAAATAACGATGCCGTATTTTCTATGTATGCGATAAAGATAATACGCAATTAGTGTGTGACGTATGGCTGGTAGGCTTCAATCAGACCGAGTCCTATGTCACCCCTCCTTCCGTTTCGAGAATTTTCTGTAGGTGGGACTCGTCACCTGCTGGGGCTTATGTTTCTATATTCAATTCGATGTTGCCACTTAGCTGCTTGCCATCTGTCACTATTAAGTTCAGTGACCGAATACAATGGGGGAAATTGTAAATTTTATGTGCACCTTGCATCCATTATATTATTCGAAAACCAAATTATAGGTACATTTAGTGGAAAATGACTGCTGGATTTTTTTTTATTACAAATACGACTTTTAAGAAAAATATTTAAAATGTTCGTGGTGATTTTGTTTTTACATCGTAGAATTATCTTTGCATATTGTGCTGGAGTCACTCACTATTGCAATGATAATTTGTGTGTACACACACACACTATACTACCGAAATCTCTATTAATTAATTGCACGTTTACTTGAACTGTTGTCAGTGCATATACCTACATACATATTACATATCTTCACGCACTATCTCACGGGGTAGGCAGGGAGCAACGAGCGCCAAATATATCGATCCATACAGACCTTCCGCGCATCTTCTTCTGTCTGTTGTCTGTGTATTAACGTTATTATTTCCAAGCCTTGGTTATGCGACGAATGAATAATGACTAGCGATACCCATCGCGCGTTGTTATCAACAAGCGATGTCAGTAGGTCAACATAATATGTAGGTATACCCTAACGCGTCGGGGAGTCACTAAAGTACTTTGAAGTAAAAAACACGAGTAATTTTTTTTTTCTTGTTATATTACATTTCAGAGAAATGATAGGTAACAAAAATCAATTGATGATGAATGTGTGGGTGCGTGTTGGCTTGCTTCAACGGGCTTCAAAGACAATGGGTTCAATTTTCACTCAGCATAAATGTTTACGTGATTATCTAGACTCACTTTTTTGTGTCTAATAATATCTATATAAGTAGATTTTTATAAACATATATGTAATCAATCAGTCGTTTGGTTACCACTTACATGAGCATTAAAATTTGTATAGGTATTATTATCGAAGATTACCCTTGGTTTGTAAATTTTCCGGTGTAGATAGAATGGCCAACTTTCTAACAAAAGTTAATTGTAACGGTTGGGTTACGTCGTTCCAGGTGCAGCAAATGATGATACCGGCAGTGAGCGGCGAGCCGATGCTGCGCCGCGTGAAGCAGGAGGTGGAGCCGCCGCAGCAGTACTCGCCGCCCGAGCAGCAGCTGCCGCGGCCCGCGCCCCTCATGCAGCCCGCCGAGGTGAGCTCGGGCGGCCGGGCGGTCGGGTCCACGAGGGTTAGTCCAGGGGAAAGAAATAGAAATGTGGTGGGGGTTGAAATTGGCAAGGGATGTTGTCGATTGAGATTGATGGAGAGTTGTTTGGGGGTAAATCATCGGACATAAACTGTTGAGAATCTATTGGATGGACATAAACTTGAGAATAAATAGCATCAACCCTCCCTTCGCAGCTCGAATTGGAGCCGAAGGAAGAAGTAAAGTTCTGCCTGTCGCCGGAGGCGGGCGTGGTGGGCAACGCGAGCCCCGAGCAGCAGCACTGCTCGTCGACGACGGCGGCGGCGGCGAGCGGCACGCGCGACGACGAGGCGCCGCGCCGCATGTGCCTCGTGTGCGGCGACGTGGCCTCGGGCTTCCACTACGGGGTGGCCAGCTGCGAGGCGTGCAAGGCGTTCTTCAAGCGGACCATACAGGTAGATTTGTTTAACTTTTATATTTGTCTTTGGTTATTACATCAGTAGACGATAATAAACATATTCAATTTGTTTTGATGACCGGATCTGTCGAGCGACTAGTGCATAATAGGCTCGCCCGTGCGACAGAGCGGACGTGTCGTTTCATACAAACACGCGGTCATCGCCTTAGTAACTCTATTGATAAGAATAAGAAGCCAACTAATCACAATAAGAAGCCAACTAATCGCTCGATTAGTTGGCTTCTTATTGTGAAGGCGAGTCCAAGTTTCAGTAAAATCGCTGCACGACACACAAGTAAAATGTTGTAATATTTACTTTCCTTCACACATTAAAAAATATCATTTACTAGAGAGGCGTTTATTTTTAGGCTGGAAGAAGTCTACCATGTTTACAGATAGTTGTTGTTTTCGTAAAAAAATATTTAACCTAACATAAGCTATTTCCACTGTGAAATGGTTATTATTTAAGAATTTATTTGCGTTTACGTCACATCGCTCGCCGTCCAACCAAATAATGCGAGAACATAATATGCGAGTGTGAGGAGCATGAAAACGATGAAACATGCGGTGTGCAACCCAGCAGGGCAACATAGAGTACACGTGCCCGGCGTCCAACGAGTGCGAGATCAACAAGCGGCGGCGCAAGGCGTGCCAGGCGTGCCGCTTCCGCAAGTGCCTGCGCACGGGCATGCTGCGCGAGGGCGTGCGCCTGGACCGCGTGCGCGGCGGCCGCCAGAAGTACCGGCGCGCGCCCGACGCCGCGCCGCCGCCGCACCCGCGCCCGCACCTCGACGACATCAAGGTGCCCACACGCGCACGCAAGCACGCACGCACGCACGCACGCACACTCACCGCACGCGTACATGTCCACGTATACATGCACGTTCACGCACGCGCATTACCTTTGTGTACTCGCGACTCGTTTTAATTATTAGGTACAATTACCATATTTTATGTAAAATATATACCATACAAAGCGTTAATGGATAATTTATTTAAATTTTCACCTTCCGCTTTGGTGGATTACAGTTCAAATCTTGGCGCACGTCTATTAGTTGTGATTTGTCAAATTAAATGTCACTCGCTATAACGATAATTGGTAATGACATAAAAGGAACGAAAAACGCCACAGATTTGACCATAACGTTTCCAAAACGTTGGAAATCAACCAACCCGCAGTCGACAATGAGGGGTGGACCTCCACCACCATCGGAACGTTAAATGAATTCGTGACTATGATATTTTGTCATTTGATTAGATGCGAAAATGTATAAACTAAGATAGATAACCATAAGAATTTGACAAATTTTCTGAGCGAGTTGAGTTTATTGGTTTGCAACAGAAGACTATATACTATAAAAAACCGATCCTACTGTATCCGCTAGACTGTTCGAAGTTCTAATAAAATATATCTTTGCGATTTCAGGTGCTGGAAGCGCTGTCGTCGTACGAGCCGGAGCTGCTGACGTGCGGCGCGCCGCCGGCCGGCGTGAGCGACCCCGCGGCCAAGACCCTGGCGCTGCTCGCCGACTTGTACGACAGGGAGCTGGTCGGCGTGATCGGCTGGGCGAAGCAGATCCCCGGCTTCACGGAGCTGACGCTCAACGACCAGGTCGGCGCCAGTTGGGGCGTTCTGTCCTCCACGAGCGCGTTGAGATAAGACATATAGTTTAGCTCACGTAGGTGAGCTTGTTTTCACATCATTTCAGGACAGTTCAGGACTTTTTGGTTCAGCTTTATGTTAAAAAATATGTAAGAACTGTCTGTCTGTTTGCCTGCTATGTAGTCATTTTATGTACATTCAAGCTAGACTATATTTCACAGTGTGTATTATTTACCGTCCAGATGCGGTTGCTGCAGAGCACGTGGGCGGAGATGCTGAGCCTCATGCTGGCGTACCGCTCCATGTCGCCGGCGGCGGCGCTGCGCCTGCGGTTCGCGCAGGACCTCACGCTGGACGAGCAGCAGGCCAGGGACATCGGCGCGCACGAGCTGTTCCTGCAGGTAGACCGGCACCGGGGACCCTTTGCCTAAAAGTTTTTAGCGGTTCTTAAGAAAAGTTGCTTACGTTTTTAACTTAAATTTAATGGAGCGGGTATAGCACAACGAGAATCATACGAGATGCATCTGCTCGTATACCTAGTGATATATTGAGGTCGGCGTGCCGCGGGCGCAGGTGGCGGGCGTGGCGCGGCGGCTGGAGCGCGCGGCGGCGCTGCGCGAGGAGTGCTACCTGCTAAAGGCGCTGGCGCTGGCCAACTCGGAGGCGCGGCTGGACGAGCACGCGGCGCTGCGGCGCTTCCGCGACGCCATCCTGGCCGCGCTCAACGACGCCGTGGCGGCGCTGCGGCCGTACAACGGCAACGCGGCGCTGCAGCAGCTGCTGCTCGTGCTGCCGGCGCTGCGCCTGGCCGACGTGGCCGTGCGCCGCTTCTGGGCCGCCGTGCACCGCGAGCGCCGCGCGCCCATGAACAAGCTGTTCGTGGAGATGCTGGAGGCCTGTCTGCGGTAGGGCGCGCGCCGAGCACTGGGGCGGCTGGCGCGCCCTCGAAACTTGCTCACATGCGAGGAAGGCTGTACAAACAAAAAAAAATATTCGTAGATTTCATAAGTACATAAATTTTTATTTTATACAAAATTTGTGCCATGGAATTAACACGCGTTTGTTTAAATGAGCTTGCCTCGAGCGCACATCACAATTTATTTTAAACATAATGCTGTCGATCGCAAAAGGTCCGAAATCAATTTCGAGGAGCTTCTCGTTCGTATCTCCGATGGATCTCTCCGCCTGCCGAGCGCGAGGCTCGTGGTTCGGATAAATGTTCTCGAAGCTTCCCGCAACAATTTGGTGCACTGCTTTAAGAGACATATCGTTTAGATTGATCGAGATTTGGATTTTTTAACACATTATTGTATAGACGATTGGTGATATATTTCATTGTTATTGATATATAATTTTTTAATTTGCGAAATTGTGCTGAACACGATTTGAAAATTACAAAATTTTCTCTGGGCAAAATTAGTTCGATCCAATTTTTAAACGTTCTCAATAGGTGTATAATTTTATTTGTCTATGGATAGTGTTTTGATTATGCGTTTCGAAAAAATAATGTAGGTGTTTCTGCGTGCGAGCGCGAGGGGCGCCGCCCCGTGTACAAATACGACGGACGTAGTACAAAACTTGTTACTATTTTTTGTAATATATTATAGAGTATGTTCTAGTTTTTTATCGTGTGATAACAGCGCCCTGAAGTACCTCGCGTGTCATAGTCCATATTAACTCCGTTGTCTATTCCCACTGGTACGATAATCGAGTATAAATCGATTGACAGAATCGATTTATTTAAATGTTTATATATCGGTTGTTGATTTATTACTATCTACTATATCTATCCTCTTTCTTCCTATAATTCGGTTATAATGTAGATTTGTTTTTATATATAGAAATGTTGAATATAAGTGTGTAAAGTTTCTTTTACCCCAGGGTTTGTATGGAGTGTGAGGACTTCGGGGAGCTCGTAGATTAGGTATACTTCTCACGGTCGGGGAAACAGTCCTCGGGGGCGAAGCCGCCGCGTCGTGCTCGCTGGCGACGTGCATTCGACACGAACTCAATATATTTAGTCGTCGTTAGTAACCGTCAAGTCTTTCTGGAGTTGATACTTACATTGCACGTACATCTATTTCCACGCTGAGCGTTTCTGTTTGGTTCTAAAGGTTAGAACTTATCGACTGGCACACAAATCGTTCTAATCTTTTAGAGATAAATGAAGCATATGTGATTTTTTAATTTTGTTAAGGTCAGTAATTACTAAGTAACGTCAGGACCAAGATCACTTCGAAATCAAGAGACGTTAATTTGCGTAGTTTTCTTCAAAAATTGTATTTGATGAATCAATTTGGAGGCTTCGTTTATCAGACTTGTTTAGTAATGAGATGAACTAATGAAGTTATCATCAATGAATCAATGGCTAGTCTGTTGTGAGTGATTTAGGGGTTAAACTAAATAGTCGTTTCTAACCTACAATTTGTGTTCAATATGATCTGAAACAGAAAAAGATTTAAATTCAAAACTAGAATTCCTTGGAAAAAAGATCAAAGCATGAAGTCAAAAAATAAAAGAACCACTTTAGAGTGCCATGTAATAATTTAGTTATAACTTGCCAAAAATAATTTTCCATTTATTTTTTGCATTTACTTTTATTTTTAATAATTTCCAAATGACATCGCGCACTGTTCCAATGTGCTCTCCGATCGGCGTGGTTTCCTCGACCGTGGCTCTGCCCGGCGCGTGCGTGCGGCGGCGCCGTTTTCGGCTCCGTCCTGCTGCACCCAGCGAGCGGTGTTCCTCTCAGGCCGGAACGAAACGAGGGACGCGTCGCGGCCGTGCGGCGGCCGACCGGCGAGCTCGCGGCGACGCTAAACGAAGTCCATGGAAAACAGAGACGGACATGTGCCGCTGTCCCTGTCGCGAGCGCATCTCTGAATTGTTCTTGTACATAGTTCGCGTACTATATGAATGTGAAGGAATTTAATAAATTAGTGAGTGTGACGAAAGTGGAATGAATGGCAGGCTTTATTTTTATACATCATTATTATTAGAAGTGACATGAGCGACGCGGCCGCCGGCGCCGGCGCGGGCGCCGCCCGGTGCTCCGACCGTGCACTATGTTATTATTATTATAATTATTAATAAGCACCGCATAGTCATGTTTTGTAAAAATGTGATCTATACATATATTATGTGAACTGTTCCACTGAAAATGTATATATTATTATTCACATACACCAGAGACTATTTTTATCTGTGTCGTTATATCTACGTGTAAAATGAATTTTAAATTATATGCAAAGTTTAATATCAATGGATGTTATGTACATATGTCGTCGTTATATATATATTCATAGATTTAATGAGAGTGGAACAGTATTATGGGAAATCATATACCTCAGTAACCTGTTACCATTCACTGAAAGTGAAATTGACTTATATACATACATACATACAATACATATAATATACATGTGTAATATTTAAATACCTACAGATCAGTTGTTGCCGTGATGTTTGTATGAAGTTTTTATCGATTTTCACGACGCGGTTTACAATCTGTGGTCATAAAACAACGTTTGGAGAATAATTTTTCTATGCATTGTATTGGGGTATTTTGGGAATCACGTTTTGTATTAATAACTTCATATAACGTTGCATTTTATGAAAAGATTCACTGTTGAAGAAATTTTTAATTGTGACTAAAGTTTTCTTTATACACTGATATACAATGTTTGTCGTGGACGTGTTTATAAGGAGCAGCGCGCCCTGCGGTGTGTGGTGAGGGCGCAATTACCGCGAAATAGAGAACAAAAATGTTTCATTGAGATTTTATACATCGTGTAGATGGGAGGAGTGTACCTGGCTGTGCTTGAGCGCGGGAGCTGCGCGTTGGAGTGCGATACATGTGTACATATATACATATATACATATATACATATATACATATA
>DWEI01002596.1:0-14071 GCA_018245875.1 Mysoria ambigua | reverse complement strand
GTCTGGTGGCGAATTCGGACTACCGGAAACAGTTCAACTTAGTTATTTTATAATTAAAAAATGAAAAAAGGTATTTTTTATGATTAAAAAACAAAGCAAAAAATGTATTAAAGAGTTTAAATATACATTTTTCTTATATTAATTCTACGATTTAGTCAAATTTGAAGTTTTACTATAAATGTAAACTGCCATAATATTGCCTGCCTTGTACAGTTGGTAGCTTTGTAGCCTTAATACAAAAAGGCGCGTATTTATGAAATTTTTCTGACATGTTGCGTAGAAAAGTACGAAAGGGATTTCAATAGTGAATAATATAAAATATAAGTAATAGAGTTTTAAAGACTAGAACATTATAAGTACGTACATGCACTCACACAGAAATACGGGCGCGCTTGCACATAAGACACAGTGCTGTCTTAAGCTGGTAATTAAAACAATTAAATATTTAGATTTAATTCTAGATGTAACTGTCTTTATTCCATAACTATTATTGATTCTGTTATTATATTCCTCGGTGATGAGCGGGGCACCCAGTAACATGGGTCACTAACCTAGTACAGGGGCCCTTGCGAACTATTGTAATTGAAACTTATATATCAACAAAACATTTTTGTATTTTTGTATATTAAACGATATTTCGCTTGTCTTTTTAGATCATTTATAAAAGTGAGTACTTAAGCAACTAAAAATCAAATGTCTTGATACTGAAAGTACTTAATGCAACCCCCTACGAGGCTCTCATCTATCTGCCTGCGAAGAGTACGTAAGTATTTTGATTATATGGCCCATGAAAGCTGAAGACGCTTATAATCACGGGTAAGATCGAATGGAAAAGACCACGGAAGAGTTGCCTATTGCGTTAGACATACATACCAGATCCGCATCACGCTCGATAACAAAGTTTACAAGGGCATATAGATACACAGACGAAAACCGCAATTGACGGCGTAATTTCATAAAGGAGAAAGTGGATGGCGCTACACCATAAAGGACAAGGTTATCCTTAGAGGAGGTTCGAAATCTCAACAATGAGAGATGCGATGCGAGAAGATAAAAGTTACGTAAGCATCACGCCTGTAATATCCGAGAAGTTAGACAGAGGCGCGTAGAACACTCCCACGTTTCACTGCTAACGTTTACCTCCCACTATGGAATAGGTGATTAGTGTACTCTATCGGGCACATATCCTGACTCCGAACAACTGCTAGCAAATCTAATGCAGAAAAATTTTGTAGTGCTCAACTCGGGAATAAAACCCGGAATCTCCCGATAAAAATTATAATTATTTTATTTCTTTACTTTAATATTTATTGGGTTTAATGGTTATAATTATTAATTTAATTGTTTAGCCCAACTTGGGACAATTGTCATTAAAATGTGTTAAACTGAGACAAAGTTTATAAGTAACGATTCACAGGAGACACCTACTATAAGCATTCGTTTGGTATGGCTACAATTTTAGACAATCTCACATATATATGACTGGCCTGTTGGTGCGGCGGTTAACGAACCTGACTGTTGCGCCGGGGGTCGTGGGTTAATAAATATTTGTGTGATGAGCACAAGTATTTGTTTTGCGTCTGGGTGTAAAAAAAAATCTACTCAAGTATATATTCATATGTATATATGTAGTTTATCAGCCATCTGGTTACCATAACACAAGCTCTCTTGACGCTTAGTGTGGGATCAGATGGCCGTGTGTGGAGATGTCTTAAGATATGTATATTTATATATATGTATATATGTAGTTTATCAGCCGCCTGGATACCATACCACAAGTTCTCTTGACGCTTACTTTTGGATCAGGTGTGTGGAGATGTCCCAAGATGTTTAAGCTATCGTTTAAGACATCTTACTTATAGATACAATTCTTAATCACATATGCTTGATACGCTATCTCCATTTTATTTAATATAGACATAAGGGACTAAAAATTACTAAACGTCATTTACCTGCAAATATGTTTTAAGATACTTTTGATTGAAAATATGATTTATTCATATACTCGTATATTTAGCAGTCTGTTTATTTGGTTGCAAACGCGATTATTTAGCAGAGATACGCATTGACCACTGTTGGGTTTTAACTTAAAATTTCTAGTACCTACTAGCTCTTAATTTTCGCTCGGTGTATGGTAACGCGGTCGAGATGAGGTCGTTGCGTCGCATTTGCGGCTTGACACTCGCCGACCGCGTTCGCAATTCTGACGTAAGAAAGATACTTTATATGAAAGAGAGTATTTTGGTGACCGATGTTGAGAGAATGTCTGATGAAAGAATGAGGAAGTAGATATCCAATGAAAATGAAATAATATACGCAGGTGTTGAAGGAGGCCAAGACTCGCCTATCTTAACCGAAAAGGCCAAATACTGGCTGATCGGGGAGTCATAAGTCTCCAAAACCGGCATGCATGTATGAAATTGCAGGAGTGATGTTACGTTCAATTTATTCGGAGACTGTAAGTGATGCGGCATCAGAAATGAACCTAATATTTAGCTACTCAAATGAAGATTACCATTACTTTGTAGATAGTTGTTTTAAGGTTTACTTTTATTCAATACAATTACTGTTTTTGTATTTTAATTTGGAGAAGTTTAAACCGAGCCTTTTGCAATAAATTATACCTGTGTACGAGGACTACGGTGAGAATGTCGTCATTGATTGGTGGAAGTACTGACTTACTGTGTTCATAAGTGGCTTGGGACATATATCTGGACTTAGTTGTTTTAATATGCTGCTTTTCGTGATACTGCCGGAAAATATGATTAGTCTCCGTGGACTATCCGAAGTGTCCACGGTGATGTCCACGATTAACGTCAAATTTGCAATTGTACAAAAATTAAATAAATTATAGTAAGCATATCTATTTAATTCTCTCATTTTATTTATCCCATTAAATATGGATTTTGGAGAACAGCTATATACCGACTGCTTCGTTGGTCGTGTAATAAATAAATAAATATCAATGTCACATTTATAATAAATGATGAAAATAAAATAATTTTGCATTAATTTTATACAACCATATATGTCCTATATTTTTTTACGCAGGATTTGTCTTTGTGAGCATTATTTATTGTTATTGACATTTGATTGTTTATGGTACCTTACTCTTTATAAATATAAAATACCCTCATGTCAGTGTGAGGTTATAATAGTTGATTGAAATCATTTATTTTGTCTGCAGTTTACTATAGCAGTAAATCAAATGCTATTCATAATATTATACGTTCCTTGAAATGACTGGCCAGTAAACGATATGGTACGAACCAGGGTTGGCTTTTACGTAACCTTTTATCGATGTGCAGTTGGTGTTATTATTTTGACCCTCACAGTACTTTTTTATATGGGAAATAAAAAATGTAATAAAAGAGAATTGAATTATTTCTCAGAGGAAGCCAATAAATATATATATTTTGAAAAAGCTAAACAATCTCTTGTTTTAAATACAACGGAGCTTAGAAATTGGATTCAAACAAAAAACACCGAGGAAAAAATATTAAATCTAGATATGTACGGCCCTCTCACAAGTAACACCTTAATTTTTGTAGTGAAAGTACACAAAAATTCTTGTAATTTAAATTACTTTTTAGCATCCCTCTCTGAATTAACAGGGATCGAAGATGCATTAATTATATTTTCTCATTCATACATAGACCATACTGTAAATCGGCTGATTCAAAGCATTGGTTTCTGCAGAATTTTGCAATTGTTTTATCCGTATTCGATACAAGCCTATCCAGATAAATTTCCCGGCTATCAAAAAAACGATTGTTCGCCCAATTTGAATGTAAGGGCGGCGGAATTGTTAAATTGTACAGGTTCAAAACATCCCGATATGCACGGTCGATACCGAAATCCAGTACACTCTGAGACGAAGCATCATTGGTGGTGGACAGCCAACAAAGTGTTTGAAGACTTATCGTGTACCATTGGACACAAAGGGCTTGTTGTTTTCCTGGAGAACAATTATTTTCTCGCTAAGGATTTCATATATTTCGCACATCGTATGAAAACGATAGCAGAATCGTTACCACAGTGCAACTTTTTATCGCTGGGCCCGATGTCGAATGTGAATGATAATAAATTATATAGCGTGGAATTTAGGACTTGGTACCCAAAGCATAATTCCGATGTCCTGGCGATGGACGTGTCTACTTGGAACAGTATTCAGTCCCATTATGATCTTTTCTGTTTAATAGACGACTATTCATGGTCGCGTTCACTGTTGTATATATCGTCAAACCGCAGGGACGGCGAAAGGTTCAAAGTACTTTCCAGTGTGGCGCCGAGAGCTTTTCGCATTACTCCGTGTTCGACTTGTACATTAATCGCGGAAGTGATAAATTGCGATGTAACGGAGAACATTTTCCATACATTGAATTTACGAAAGAGGTACGATGAAATCTTGTTTCCGTCTTTTATTGAAGTTTATACTAACGTTGAGTTAGAATATGATGAATTTATAGTTTTCGACCACATGGAGAATAAAGGCGGTTGGAATGACCCACGGGATAAACAATTGTGCAGCAATATAACTGTGAACAAAGCAAAGAAATATCTTTTGCGCAGTGATACAGAATGCTTAGATTACAATGATTTACTATGAATATTGAAAGTCTATTGAATGATTAAATTGAAATTTGATTTGAACGATGTGAATATAATTTATTTTTTGTGCAGCCTTATTATCAAACTATAAAAAAACCCAATACTAATATATACAGTACCCAATACATTTTATTCATTCATCCAATTGTTGTAGGCAATATTTTCGCAATTTGATTTGTTTACGTCATAATTCTAATGCATTCATACGTGTCATACGTGTTGACATGACGTACCTCTTTGAGAAAGACTAAATTTATTATAATAGAAGATACCTATATATTAAACCTCATTTTCTATAATCTACCTGATTTCAAGTGGTGTTCATCAATTGTAATTGTAATGGAGGAGATTAGTAGACAATATGACAATTGTGCCCAAAGACAAAGGATGGGACCGGGAGCGAGAAGCGCTCGCTGGGGGAGCGTCGGCGGCATCATCGTTGGTGAAGGGTCTGGCGAACTTTTCGGGGGAGGGGACCAGAGGCTCGAGCAGTTGCGCGCGCAGCCTCGGCCCGGCCGCGAGCAACAGTCTGCTGGCGTGACCCGCCGCTCGCGACTTGGCCGCACCACGCCGTGCTAACATGACAAATGGTAAGCACTCAACGACAGCATAGCCCTTCGCGGCGGTTTTTTTTTATTTTTTTATCCATGTTCTAACTGAAAATGTTGACTGGCCAGTGGTCATTATGTCAGCGACGCACTTTTCAGTGATAATTTGTCTGTTGTTTATGGACGACCGCTAACGTGTTAAAGTAATGTTGAATGATTTTTTTGTAAATTGTAGTGTGTTTTAAACTAAGACATCGAAACTTTAAAATTTATCTCAATTAATGGTGTGACATTTATCTTTTAAAAGTTATGATTATCGTGAAATAACGTTGGTTCTCCATTGAATATAAATGGTACGTTAATTAAAGCCCGCGGATATGTTTATTTCCTTAACGTAGGGTAAACAGCTTGTGCTTGATTTGGTGTTCGCAGAAGGAATTTTATTTAGGTACCTACCGAAGAATGTTTGGTGAGTAATTGCTTGTTAATTAATATTTTTCGCACTTTCCAGTTTCTCGTGCATTGATTTATTTAAAATCTTTATTATTATAATTTAAATTTGCTATGATATATATATTTTTACAATAACAAGTGAGGATATTGTATGGGAGCGTCAGCTTTGTTTAAAAACTATATTAATTTAAGCGAGTACAAAGAGTCTTTACGAACAAAGACTACAAGGAATTTTTTTTTAGGCGAAACGAGTAGGCGGAGGCGAAATATAGGCTTTGTCAAAATACGTAATAATAGTAATTGCTTTTACATATAGTTATTTGGAATAAAAGTGAAACTACTACTGTAAGTAACTTCTTTACATAATGTTCTATTTTACTCTACATTAAATATATTTTTTATGATAATAAGCGAATTAATTAAAGGTCGTTTTATGTACAGCTTCTCACAAAGAAAATAAAATTACTGCCATTCATAAATTCTTTAAATCATGGTCGTTCCTTTTTTAATTTCAAGCCCTGTGATTGTTTGAAAAATATGATGAGCTGAAAGTTATCAAATTCTGACAACATAGTCTTATACAGTTTATGGCCTCGGTTAGAAATATTTTATGTGGCCTATAGTTTGTGGCCAATTGCTAGACATATTTTGTTAAACCATTATTGCGTTTTTCATTGGCTTGCAGAGGTCAGCGAATTATACCCATTTATTTTAACACTAAAACAGACGAGAAATAACCAAAAAATTGTGAAAATTTATAAAAGAACGAAAATACTGATGAAACGTTTATATTTAAAATGGAGAATTTTTCAAGTCTTGACGATCTTAATTCGGTTATTTAAACAATAACAGAGAATGTTAGAAAATTTGTGAATTACATAAAGATGCAAAGTACAAAAGATAGCGTACATTGAATACTAATGACTAAATAAATAGCATTGTCGGAATACCCGTACAAATTCAACTAACGATCGATGTTTGATCACTTTCGTTCCTAAACAATCACTAGTAGCCGCGATGATACGGAGCAGTTTCATTTAGGCTAGGATGTTATTGACAAACAGTTGAACACACTAAATATAGCCATGCTATGAAGTTTCGTATCCATTTTGCATCAACAGACTCAGCTGCAGGGTGATGCAATGCGTAAATGCACGATTTATGTCTGTTTCTAGTTACATATTTTCGGTTTGTGTACAACAGTTTTAAATATTAATTAGGCATTCGTTAATCTTTATTAGCTTGTTCATGTCTACTGCTGCCTCATTTGAGGGATTATCCCCAAAATCCCTAAGCAGAGGATACGAGTCGGGGAACGCAGAGCACGGCTTCTCGCAGCACCTACGATGTTGCCCATCTCTGCCACGGCATTCGACCGCGCCGCGGTACCCGCCATACTGCGGTGTACCATATAACATGTCAATATCGAAGGACCATTATTTGTTTAATAAAAATCATTCTAACAGACATACAGAAGTCCAATATTTCCTCCAAATAGTCCAAGTTGTTGTACACAATGACGTATATGTTGTCGAATGCATGAAGAATGCTTTAATACATTTGTAATAGCATTCCGATACAAAAATAAAATAAAAATAAAATAAATAAGTTACTTTAAAAATAAATAAAATAATCAAGGAAGATCTGTATTATCGGTATAATAAATTCTTAAATAGTTGAAGAGCGTTGGTGGACAGATATTGCTCTTGTTAGCGAAGAAAACGTGCAGCCAGTGAACATTTCAATAATGAGAAAAATCAAATTATTTATTATAAAATCTTGTAGAGATGGTTCAATACACATCCAATATTACACGACTATTTTTGGAGTAAAAGACTATTTCGGTCTGGTTGATGCAAAACTTTAACGAGACCCAGATAATTTGTATAAATTAGCCTAGCCATAAAATTTCAAAATTGAAGTAGTCTCCATAAAAAATACCGAGACATGAAGCGCGAAGCGACTCTTTAATCATTTCAAAACTATCAAACGAATATTATGTAGTAGACGGACATTTAAAAAATGTTCTAACCAGATATCCATTGTTAATTTCTTTAATAAATTAATTAATACAGTATCTAATAATGTACCATGAATATTACTATTCTGTCTAGACAACTACTGTCGCGGGCAGCAACATTTTGTCATTATTAAATGTAAGCATATCAATAACAACGGCTTAAGAAATGTGGTACGTATTAACTTTGTCGTAAAGTAAGAATTAGCAATCTGTTATTGTTCTCTCGATTCAAATGAAAAGTTATTCTAAATACCCGATACGTCTACCTATATATACTAACTAAAGGGACCAGATAAATTGTTTTTATCACTTCTTTAAACTTCCATATGTAGGTACTTAATCATAATACTTAAATATTTTAGGATGTCATCATTAGAACAAAGGCTTTACTTTGGCTGATATTCTGAATTATAAACAAAACTCTCCGCTCAATCGAATATGTTCGACATACAATAATATTTGTAACGTAAAAATAACGTAAATTTACCCCTGTGAACCCCGAAGAGGTAAGCAGACGAAAACAGAACATTCTCAAGTCACATTTGTAACAATATCGATATATTTAGACGACAAATTTATCCGTTAATATATTAATCATCCAAATTATTTGTGTGGGCAGGTAAGTTTGCTTTGCCAAGCTAAGCGTAAGCAATGTAGCATTACGTTATTAGATTAAAGATACGTTCAAAGTGTAAGACGGCGGAGAATCTGCGAAGCGGAAACCTATTCTTGAAACATAATTCTAAAAGGAACGGTGTAGGAGAAGGTTCCATATTATCTACCCTGCCGGGCATATTACGTTAAACTATCACTTCACACTAAACACTTTTAAAACAATGTCTGTGTGATAGATAATAAGTAAATAAATACTACGTAACAGGAAATTGTTGACAATAAAAAATGTACCGCGCAATTTCAACAAGATACGAAATTTAAAGAACATTTGTCGAAAGAGCGGAAGCATAATAGCCACTTCATTAACATTTTCCGCAAAAAAAAAGTGCAAACGAGTTTCGTTTCAGGTCAAACCGCCATTTTTATCAGGGTATTATAGTCGAGTAAATGCCATGCTGTTTTATTAAAAAGTGATTTACAAGTTTTACTGTTTAGAATTTTTTATAGTTTTTAGCCCTTCAAATGCATCCTGTGTAACTAAATTATTGGCTATGGAGTAATGATACGTCTCTAGAGGCAGGAGATCGTTTACCGCATAAATTGGCGTTATCAAAGGCTGAATTACCGCTTAGCGCCCTTATTAGGCTGGTCTTACGGCGGAATCTGTCGGCTTATAATTAAACAGATTCATTTAAGTTCACCGAAACTTGATTGTTTGTGAACATTTAAGATCCGTTAATATTATACATAGGGTACAAAAAAAAAACAAAGTTACCTTTTAATTTATTTATCAAAACTTTTTGATTTTTAACCCCAGGTAATGCTAACGGTTTTCAAAACACATCCCAGACATCGGAGACATTGGAACTTTGAATTTGTCAGATAACACTTTTGAAATGCTATTTAAAAATTATTCGTTTTTATTGAATTGAATTTTATTGCATTGAAGAACCTTACCTCCCTTGTTGGTTGATAGCTTAAGTTCGTCCGTGGTCAGTAATGTCTCAAAAACAGTGTTGAAATTTTCTATAGTTACCGTTGAACGTCGATCATGACAATATTACCGTATTTCGCCGTCCGAGGAAGGAAATTTTAGGCAGCTTTCTGTCGCGAGTCCTATATACGTAGGACCACGTAACACGTGTTTGTATCATTGCTGTCGTGCCACATGATTACCTTCCGCTCTTCTATCCAATCTTACCTGGAACCGACAAGTGTTAAAAGGAATCGCTGAATCGCTTCTGTGGCGAGTCGCAAATGCAACTAAAAGCCAAAAGTAGCGATGTAGTCGCGCGTTAATGAAATGCACCGCTGAAGCGCTGCAAAGAATCGCCGTAGCAGATACCTGTTCGGGAAAGTTATAGTTACTTATCGTTTTAATGCGTGTCGCTGGGAGTATTTTATATAAATTCTAAGTCTAATTTTTCACTTAAATAAATAATTGTGCGATACTAAACGTGGAGAGAATTGAAGACCAGTGCAGATAAAAAGAATCAAAAGTTTCGAAATGAAGTGCATGTGTATAATTTATTTATTATAATTATTTATATTAATTTATTTATTGTAATTATATATTTTGAATTCCTCGTTAATCGTGTTGGTTGCAAGTGCGACTGCCGATCAGGAACTCCCGGGTTCGTTTACCGAGACGAACGCTATAAATTTTTTCTAATTAGAAAATTTTCTGCTAGAAAATCTAATTAAAATTCTGGTAGCGGTTCGGAGTCTGGATATGTGCCCGGTGTATGGCAATAGGCTTACCACCTATTAAATAGTGGGACGTAAGTGTTCTGCATTCCTCTGCCTACCTCTTCGGGGATTACAGGCGTGAAGTTACGTATTTAATACTATATTTTTTATAAATATGCAAATATCGTAATATTTAGAAATCATAGTCTTTGTTTTGTATAGAATCAAAGGAATTCGCGAACGAAAGGTTCACAATCTCTCGTTACGAACTATATAAGCCTAATTAACGTTATGCACGGTTCGAATACCGTAAGAATTATGGAATGCTATAATTGGGCAATAACCCAGATTTTATTGTACTTCTGTAATTTGCTATATATTTTTATAACAAAAAAAAATTTTGCCACACGCACATTCATTATAGGCATCTAAAAAGTAATATATTCATTCAATTATAACATCGAACGACAAAGTATGATTTGATATATTTTATTGGCAATCCAATTTTAGGGTTACATTCATTGAAGGAAACGAATTTCAACAGTTTTATTGCGCATTGACATATTTTGCCGACGTTTCGAAATGACTAAGCTGCTTATTTTAAAGGAGGGGTTGGGATGTCGTTTAAGCATTCTAGAGATATAAGAGTCCTTATTTTTCTCCAAACTTGCTGAACTATTTAGCTTTACGAGCGGTATCAGTTAGTACGAAGTGTAAAAACTTATTGCTGTGAAAAAGTGAGTTCGTTCGCTTCAGGCGAGACGAAGTTGAAATACTAAATGCATCTTCATTTTCTCTATATTCCACTTGTGTTCAACAAATAACAGCAGAAATGGACGACATAATGATTAGATCTTTCAAAATATAAAGTCATCTTTAATTTAATGGAACATATTTAAATTTTCTAAAAGTACCCAATTATTACATCGTACGTTCTCATTGTATGCAGTGTAAAGATAATAATTACTATTATATTATAAGGAAACATCCGTTATACATTATCTATAGTAATAGGTTAATCCTATCTGTTACCCGTAATTTTAAGTCAAAAAATGTATGTTAATCGTTATTTTATTATAACGTTTAGTTCGATATAGTATTGTTCTTGCAGCAACTTACATTTTATTTTCATGTTGAATCCCATTAAACTCCATTCAGCGGTTGAACTATGAGATCGTACCGCTATCATTTACTTTCGTATTGAAAACAAACATTAATCACTGCAACCAAATGGAAAACTGTGTCGATTTGATGTCGAGCTTGGAATCCGAGGGGTTAAAGGTGTTTAATAATTCATAACTCTATCAAGCAAGATCAAAAACTGGTCTATGCAAGATTTCTTAACTTACAAAGCCGTTTAATGGCCCGATTTATTTGAATTTCATACTTAATACATACAGTGATTCTAGATCGAAAATTTAAATAAAATTATTATTTTCCTTACTTTGTTTCTGTTTTATTCTTTGCCTTATTATATTCACTCACATGAGTATGATTGATTTACAAAATTTTGGCATTATATTTAACTAATTAATTTAAGAAGTACGGATATTTTATTTTGTTAGGAATACTTTACTGGAGTAAAAATAAGTGTAGAGCTCTTTCTTGCCAGACGGTATAATTATATTGCAGCTGGCCGCCATTATCTTCAAGCAGATAAAAACTTCCATTACGTTCAATCTGAATAACAAGACTTTTATTAACACATTCGCAAACAAATTTTCTTTTTTGAAGGGTAAAAACCCGATCTACTCTCAAAGTGTTCTTTGGGGGATATTAAAAATGTTTTTTTTTATTTCAAAGACAACATCGTATTTATTGCACGCAGTAGATATCGCGGTACCAGTACACTATTGGTATGGTAAAGACCATGTATATTCAGAAAGCTTAATGTCTGTAATTATTTATAGTTATATGAGAAAACGTAAGCAATTGAAGCGTAAATAACTACTTTTACAGCAGGAATCGCGCCGTAACAAGCATAGTATTCTGTTCCACGACGTTTTAGGGCGTAGCATCAAAAGCCAATTATTATGTGTAGTTTATAAAAACATCATGGTATCGTTTGGCAGAATAACGTGTTTTTTATTTATTTCTTTATTTAAATGGCACACCAACATATAGGTTTATCAATTAATATTAGATTAATACAAAATACGAGTAGGTTCTAATCTACTCGCCAATAGCAGGTGTGAAACAGCATTCAAAGTATGTCCATACATATACAATCGTGATTATTATAAAGTAAACAGAACTGTAGTGGATTAATTCATAATTAAAAACAACCATAAGAGAAAAACGAGTTAATACAAAATAGGCTAAAAATTTAAGTGTCTGTCAAAGATTACTAAATTACTTGACAGACATCACGCAAAAATAATTATATGAGATATCGTGTTTTTTGTTGAATGACCTTGGCTATTTTCGATTGAAGTACTTAGCAATTTACTACCTTTATTTATTCACAATAAAGGACTCTGTATTCGTTCAAGGTTGATCAACTCGCTGATTATTTATTAGCGTCGTCATCATAATGATCATTATAATCACAATCGTGCATTCATAGGTTATCCATATTTCGGCACTTGGAATTTAATGAAGTGACAAATACTCTACCAATATAAAAATACTTCTACGTAAGCCTCGTGTACCAGTAGTGTGTGATGAATCATTTGGAGAAAGCTTCTAATTTTTGTGTTTGGGTGCACCACAGACGACCTATTTTTCTTCTGCAGTGATCTAGTGTTGAAAACACTGTGTTATTTTACTTGTCATGTTTGCATGCTTGACGATCAAGTTGTTAATATTATACCTTGATTGTCTGACACGGATTTCTTTTTACTTCTGATTGACTGACCTCTGGCTGATTTCATATTGACTCAAGATATGTATGTCATTAATATTTGGCTTACTCTTTTATTACAAATTTTACAAAATAAATAAGAATTTAATTATACATACATGTTTATTTACTTTTAAAATATGTTTGATAAACTCTTGGAGTGCCTTATGACTTCTTGAATGACTTAAAATACTGATTTGTCTTGATGTACACGTCGATTCCCACTAATGCGAGAGATTGTTGTAAATTAAAGAAAACTTTGACATTTATCATTTATTTATTCCATATTCCGGTTGTATAAATTGAAGCAGCTAATTGATATCATGAATCAACGTATCAATATAGAACAAAGAAAAATTTTAGCGACCCATGTTTGTTCAGTTACGTTTACATCCGATGTCGGAATAGATTGCAGTACACCAGACATAAATGCCCTTCGAGCCACTACTAGAAATTTTAGCTGTAAATTCTACATAGAAAAAGCCGAGAGTACCCGAACCGGGATTCGAACCTAGCGCTTCTCTATCAACAGTCGTGCTCGACGAACGAAGCGGCGGTGATTAATCACTACATACTATTCTGGAACTGGGGTTAAGTGGCAGTCTTGCGTATTCAGAGTAACGCATCGTCATTACTATCTATCGCTTTTCATCATTACACAAGCGCATTCGTTAAATGGGAACTGTACTTGAATGTCATTGATATTACCTTTTGTGAAATAAATGTGAGGATTTGAGAATCTGTATTGAACACAAGCCTGCATTAGAAAAAAAATATTCTTATTTGTACAGTACACGAAATAACATGTTTCTGTTTATATATCTAAAATGTTTAATTTATTAAAGTATATAGTTATTTTCTCATATAGAGAGGTTGGTAAGCTTACTCGTTGCGCGATCCCTTTCAGCTTGATCGATTGTATGGGTCTATCTGTCTTCATTGTTTGATTTCTACGTATCAATATTAGTAGAAGATATTGATATATTATTTAAGATGAGATCTCGTTTTCTGCTTCGTTGTAAAGAGGATTTGTTATTTATCGTTTTATTCTAATATTATTGTAACTTTTTGGAGCTTAACACCTGTTTAGAATTTTTTTTTAAATTACCAACATTTCTTGTAGTAATATACACATTGACATGTAAATATTCCCAACTGCTCATTGTCTAAATTCAGTGTTTAAAATACAACTTATTGAATGTAAATTTGTAAATTGAAAACGTAACTTCACGCCTGTAATCCCCGAAGGGGTAGGCAGAGGAATGCAGAACATTCCCGCGATTCACCGGTTAC
>DWEI01002595.1:0-14072 GCA_018245875.1 Mysoria ambigua | reverse complement strand
CTTATCTGGGGTTGATCACAGATGTCCATGGGCGACAGTAGCCACTTACCATCAGGTGGACTGCATGCCCGTCCTCTACTTCCTAATTATAAAAAAAAAAAAGACATGCTTCCCCTGAGCCCACTCTGGGCATGGAGGTCGGAGATCCTAAGCCATAGGTTATCGCATCGCCTACGCTGCTGTTTATAGCCGCCCAGGGCGCGCCATACCGTGGTCTTTCAGCACCAGGTTTCGTCACCTCTTGCGACACTCTGTAAATAAGGCTCGAAACTTTCAGATTCTGTTAGGAAGCAAAATAAATTGTAACGTCAAATTTAGAACACCAAGCGTGCTATACAAAATTATCAGTCAGGAACATGTAGACATATGAATAATTACCAGATTGTAAGTCAGGTATTTAGGAGTCAGTAAGTTAGGTATCTAAGAGTCAAGGATCTCTGGCTCAAATGTAACATAGTTGATGATCAATAAAACTATTTTTATTATTATTATTCAAAATCAGGACAATCAAATGCGCGTTTTGTAAGTGTTCAGCGCCAGACTTCACGCATCGTAAAGCGCCGGGCTGCCAGTAAACAAGACCAGCGAAACATTTGTAGCCGCATTTGCCAAGAGCCGCTGCGTCGCTCCGACAAACTTATTACAATCGTTTATTACGACTTTCATGTGTATATGGATACATTTATTTAAGCTTATCATACATCAAAAGAGACGGCGAAATTTTTGATTGTCATCGTGGCATATTCTCTTGTGAAATTTTTTTTGGAATTCAAAAGATTCCAGGGTTGAGGTGAGTCTTTCGAGGCTAATGTATAACGCGGTTTTGACTGAGCTTATGTCAAAGACGGAACGTTATTTGGCCTAATGTGCTTGCTAATCACTTTCATCGAACTGGAACTCAGCAATGTAATATAAGTATAGTAAAATCCGACGAGCATAGAGTGGACTTTTTGGACTTTAAAAATGGGTGAAATATACTGAATTTTTTATAAGTGTCGTTATACTTGTCGTTATACTTCAGTGTCGTTATACTTGTCGTTAGGGACAGTTGTTACAAAATCTGCTACTTATATTTGTTGCTAAGCTGCAGTGCTTCTATTGCTGTTCTGCTTTCACAAAGAAACAGACAGAAGATCCATCTTGTAACAGAAGGAGTAACATTTGTCATTGATTTGAACTCAACAGCAAGGCGCAATATAATGCCCGGTCTTTATGAATGCTTTGCTAGCCCACAATTCCAGTAACCGCGATTCAGTATTGTATATTTCGTATGCAATCACGTCCTTTTCCTAAGAAATTCCAGGCGTATTTTCTTCGAAGTAATCGAGCGAGGTGGCAAAGCATTAATCACAATTAACACAGCGACACGCGAACTTTGGCTCGTGCACTTTTTTTTCAAACATTTCTAGGCGTTTTGCATGAATAAAACAAACGTGTTTTAATAATCACGTCGGTGAGATATGCAATTTTTTTTACGATGAAATGTCATGCAACTCGGGTGATTGAGAATCCGACCCGTCAGTTTTATTAACCATTTAATTACGTATGCATACAAAACGTATTATCTATTATATACCAACTGTCAAATACATTAATGCATATAAACTTAGGTATATATTTTTCTATTGTCATACCTAGAATATATCAAAAGCAGACTTAATGTTTCAACACTCTTTGTATCAGTCGAAAGTCTCAAAGTATAAGTATCATGACGAAAGTGAAAATACGTACTTTATTGTCCACTATACTATTCTCCCTGTTGTATACTTTCTACACAACTAAAGAAGCGTGTGTTTGTAATATCATCAGATTTCAAATGACAATTTTAGCATATAAATATAAAATTAGTAGTTGATATTAAATCCCCTTAAAGTGTTTACGTAAATACCAATAAACGAGATACAATATTATTGGGCTCCAATTAAAACGGCTCGTGTTTTAGTATGTGTGTACAATGTATCCGAAGCTGGTACGTCGCCCACGTACCTTGACACGACGCCCTCGATATTTTGTACTGGCAATGAACAGACCTACACTGGAACATGCTGTATACCGGAAGTTATTAACTCTTTCCCTTTCCTATGAATTGAAACTTCGAATGTTGTTTTCATAAAAATATACATTTTTACAGTTATTTTGAAGAATTGGTTTTAATGACTGCCGCAAGAGCGCGACTGCCGATCCTGGATTTAATTGCCGGGTCGGGCACTATTAGATTTTCTAACATGGATTTTCCAGTAGTGCCTCGGAATCTGAATATGTACCTGCTAATATGTACCTGCTAATATGTACCTTCTTTACCTACCTCTTCGGGGATCACAGGCGTGAATTTACATATATCATGACTACTGCTACTCAAATCCCGAACTGAACCATGTCAATTTAATCTTTTAATTATAATTAAATTAATACATTGAGCGAAATTGTACCAATTGTTCGAAATGCCCCCAGAAAAATAGACCTCTTGTTTTAAAAAGATTGGTATTTAAGAGACCGTGTTTAAAATGTAGCGAAGAATATTTTTTAAGAAAAAATTCAAATTGATTACGTCGCTTTTATCTGTCACGCATGCAAACCTCACTCGGTACCTCGGCCCCCCCTCGCGCCGGCAACCGTAGCCAGCGCCGTCTGAGCGCGGACGTGAACGCGGGTCGCCGTGACCAAACCCACACTATCGTCGTCTTCGCAGTTCGCGTCCATTAACCGCACCATAATTCGTTTTCAACTCGCTTTTAACCGAATGCTCTAATCGGATTGTGAACTGTTCGGGTTATTTTGGCCCGTTAACGAATTAAGCGGACGCCGACCAAATTGTTATCTAAATTTAATAAATTGCCTTCTGGATATTCGGGCACGGCGCAAGCGTAACTTGTCATTTTGGATTGTTCGTGACATTCTTCATTTACGGACGCGTAACGCGACAACATTGATCTTTTTGCGATTCAGAAATCAAATAAATTCAAATGTGTTTTCAGTGACTTTTTTTCACACCTAAGTTTTGATACTAAATGTGCATTTTATCCCTGGGTTCCTTACTTCACTTTAGACAGAAAGGATCAGCTATTACCAAACATAAAATCGCGCCAGTAATTCCCGAACAGGTAAGCAACGGAATGCAGTACACTCCCGCGGTTCACTGGTTACTTTTACGTCCCACTATGGAATGCGTGGTGAGCCTATTGCCATGCATCTGGCACATATCCAGACCCCGAACCACGACTAGAAAACCTGAGTTACAAAAATCTAATAGTGCTCGATCGAGACAGTTAAGTACTAAGAACTATAGAGTTTTTAATAACTTCAGCCGCATTTGAAAGCAGAGTATAGAGACCAGAGAGATATAGATATTAAAACATGCTATAATGGATGTTGTTTCTTTGAAAAACTTTCAATAGGAAAGCCTTGTGGAGAAACTTCAAAGAAATAAATGGCTTTTAGATGTCGGTCAGATGACTGATAGAGCCGCAATGATTACCTGATTAATGTTTTTTTTTAGGTTTTTGACTCCAAGTCGACACTACGGTCTGAAGGTGTCGCAATCACCTGAGGCTATACGAAAATTGTTATTCTGTGTAAAATGAGGTTACTTCTCTTTCACGGGCCCACATTCCGTTGTATATTGCCAAAAATACTCAGCTTGACACCTTTAAAGGTTATTTTTTATATCTATTTCTCATATATTATAACTGTATTTTCATAAATAAAAAATACATTCACATGTCATATAATTCCTTCATATACAAACGAATAGGAAGCAGTGTCCAAAAAACATCAGGGACAGATAAATAACAACCATTTTAGCTGCAAAGCGTCATTTATTTTCCATAAAATGTCAATTACATAAAACATTATCCCGACTTAAACAATCCATTTCCAAGTCATTAACACGTCTTTGGACCTAGTTCCAAACGCTACGTAGGCAACGGTATAATTAATAAATTTAAGGACAAAGGAAGAAAGATAAAATCTAGATTTTGGCGCCCTTCGTCGGCTAAGCCACATTCTGTATGCGTAGAGGAATAAATTCATTTACTGATCTACACACCGTGTCCCACCAACGAAGAGCGGCGACATTTTGTTCAATGTTCAAAATAAGTAACCTAACATCACACCTCTAATCCGCGAAAAGGTAGACAAAAGATGGTAGTACACTCCAACGTTTCACATAATGTTTACGTCTCACAATATACTTCAATCTAATGTTTGTAACTTCACGCCTGTAATCCCCGAAGGGGTAGGCAGAGGGATGCAAAACATTCCCACGATTCACCGGTTACGTTTACGTTCCACTATGACTCCGAACCACTATTAGAAAATCTAAATTAGAAATTTTTTATTGTGTTCGTTCGACCCGGGAATCGAACCGGGGACCTCCCCATCGGCAGTCGCACTTGGAACCAACGAGACCAATGAGGCAAAGTCAATCCAATATTTTTTCGAGAATTTTTTACATATCTAGTATTTAAATTCTAGTCGCTCGTTCGCTGGAAGCGAAGACGCTGCCTGACCTCGTTGGCTGATCGCCAGTGTTGCAAATCTGCAAGTAACTCAAGTGCGACATTCTTCACAGATCATTGGCCACTTGGGGTTTCAACAATTCAATCAACGCCGATTCTGTCGGGGCGGAGGAAGAGTGCATCCACTGACACCGCCCCGAGATACAGGCGAATATAAAAGGCGAACAAACCTGGCGCTGGCAGGGCGCGGTTCGCCGCGTCCTTATTAGGTGGGTACAGCATCCTCTAGTCGCCTTTTGACATCGCAGGTGATGCGAGAGGCTGTCCTCCACAATGCCCAACCAGCTTGCCCAGCATTGAAGTTTTGGGCATGCCAGCTAGGTGGACCGAAGTTATACGCAAAGGGACAGGCAGCAGTTGAAGATGAAAGGTCCAGGTTGATTTTTTTTTTCTAAATTACCTATGTGCTGTTGACCTTTTTGGCCTCTACAGCTTCACCGGGCTATGCGGCGAGCTAGAAAAAGCTCAGCCAATATGCGGGGGTTTTGACTGGGTTTGGAGTGACGCTCAGCTCGGGCTGACAAATCCGGCTCCGCACCCGGGGGAAAGGTCCAGGTTGAGTTCAATAGCGAGCTATTTAGGACACCTATACCCATTAGTTTACGGGAGTAGGCTGCTGATGAAACAGAGGTGAAAACAGTTGAAAACAAGAGGTGAAGACTGACGTCAGAAATTTGAACGGCTCGGATGCCAGTGCATCTTTATGCCACCTTTCATATTAATGTAACTTACATTATACAGGATAACAGTAGTTGACAATCTTTTAAATTTTACGGATATCGAGGTATACAATATTTGTTCAAAATAATAGGGCTTTCATTAATAAAAAAAACACCAGTATTTTCCAAAAAGGGAAGCAGAGAATCGGAGTGAGTTTATTGTTTTATACCGGACAAAACCCAGATTCTGAGCGATTACTAGGTATTTCAAGTTAAACAAAGGCAACGTTAACCGGTTCGGAGATAGAATTCAAGACGTCTAGATTAGTAGTGGCGGTTGGAACTACTCGACAAACGAGGCGCTCGAAGCATTGAGATATTCGAAGCAATGAGGCAGTCATTCATGAAAATGTTATAGAGGTATACTGTACATTGATTTAATTCTTTGTTCGATATACCTAAGTGTATCGCCATGAAAATGTACAGTTATTACTATTATAACGACTGGCAGTTTACAGGGTAGGTAGATAGTACTGAGTGCCAAACAGACTCACAATATACAATATTATACTTATGTACTATTAATTTTCTTCAAGCTTACGAGGAACAACAAAAAATATAATCCGCAAATCTAATTCTCTTTGATGCGATACAACTCGGGCGTGTAATTTTTCGGATCGTGTCTACGCATGTAATTAAGTAAGTGCCATTATTAAAATTCGTTACGAGGACGCTGCTTTAGGTGCTTCGGACCGGATTACTTCCACAAAAACCGACGAAAGATTAAACAGATACTCTGTTTTTACTTCAACAAAGAGAATATAAATATTATTTTTTGAGTATGATACGGCATTTTTTAGGATACGTCAACATTGACTTGAAAATGTACGATTTTACCCGGCAATGTAAATTTAGAATAATATGTTAAATGTAGTCCGAATTTGTGTCCGGATTCATTTATTCACCCGCTAATCTATGGGTCGAATAACATAAAAGTTAACCTACGCTCTTCTGCCTACCGCTTCGGAGGAACTCGGTTATAATGCTACACTATATTTTCATCATTCTTTCATATTTAAAAGAAAATCGTGACCTTATTTGAAACTGAGCGGAACGTATTTGAATTAGTTCTGAATAGAACTGCTTACGTCACCAGCATGCTGCTGGCGACATTTTTATACAAACCGCACAATAGTTCCGTATAACCAATGAGAATTATATCAACGAGGGCGATCTGAAATGATTCTATGGAAAAGAACACGCTCTTTCAGATTTTGCTTTTGTTTTTTTGAAAAGAACCGTATTATTTATCTCGAAGACTAGTGTATCTATGCGTCGACCTTCGCACAAGTGAGTCGTAGAATTAATTGAAGGCGTTAGTATTAAAAATAAACGCTGACATCTGCTCGATTTGTGCATTTCATAAGGTCTTACATCTAATGATGCTTTGTTTCACAATATTTTTGGATTTTATACAAACAAAATGTAACATCACGCCCGTAATTCCCAAAGAGGTAGGCAGGGGAATGTAGTATAGTCACATTTTTTTCCAGTTACGTTTACTTTCCATTGTAGAATTCCTACCCCTTCCGGGAATACAGGAGTGAAGTTACTTTTTTTTAGAATGTATGGTGAAGCTATTGCCATACAACGGGTAAATTTTCAGACTCCCCCATATCAGTACAAATTAAAAATCCAAATAAAAAAAACCAGTAGTTCTCGATCCAAGATTTGAACCCGGGATCTCCTGATCCCGGGTTCAAATCCCTGATCCGCTGTCGCACTTGGCACCGGTACGATTAATTCCGTATCACATGTATACTTGTATATGTATAGGTACCTGTAGGTATCTATAGGTACTTGTACCTCCACTTGGCTGCTTCATGTCTTTTCTTGCCAGTCAGTAGGTGAGCTCGAGATCACCTTTTTAAATTTAACAAAGTATCAATGGTGCTTAATAAGATTCAAAAACAAGGTAATATAGTGAAACTTCAGGAAATGCTACAAAATTTCATGTAATCTGAGCGCAGCAGAAAAATCCTTGAGTTTCACAAAGAGAAGTTAGAAAATTTCGTTAATATAAATTGTCCGCGACACCAACAGCCCAACTATGCTATAAAGCCGCAGACGTCGGTCTCGCTTGCACCGACGAGTTGCAAAATAGAGATTGTCTTGTATGAAAATATTTGCAAAAAAAAACGTAAAGCTTTTAATCTCGCTTTGAAGTCCCTGAAAGGTTTCGCATTAATTTAACAAGAATACGAACTTGGGGATGCTAATAATACTAAAGAGTTTTTCGGAGAAGCGTTTGAAGTAAGAAGCGTACGAATATACTATCTGAAATATAGTTTACAAGCTTTAAACGTTGTTAAAATTTTATCATTGTTTTATTTTTACAGAGAACCATAAGTATAGATAGGTCCATAAAATGAATTATAATGTACCTACAAAAGGCTTGATCTGACCGCTGAGTTAATCAGTGAGGGGTTTAAAAATAAAAACAACGAACAGGTCAATTTCATCACTTTATTTCAATGCTGAATTGAATATTTTAATTTCTATATAAACAATTTAAAATTTACCTTACACGCTACTTACACATCAGTATGACAATGTTTCGTATCAGTCGCATTACTCTGTCCGCGTCGGACTAAACGTGGCGACCGCGGGCCCACGCCCCAACACTCGCGATCGACTGCCTCGTCGAACAACTGTTCGCACGTCGAACTATTCCTTAACACTCGTGAAATGTAACCGAGCACGAGTGCGTACGAGCGTCGTGTCAGCTGACAAACAAAAGACGCGTTTGTATTGAAATTGTTGTCGTATTATTCTTATTCTTTTCTGCTAGTATGTTGTATACTCGGGTCCGGGAAGTTTGAAAATGGAACAAACATAAATTTAAATGACATGTCGAAAAGGCATTGAGAGTTATATCGAAACAAAATTATTTAACGAGTGATTAGAAATATATTCAACTGCACTGTTATTCGCAATAATTATGTATCATATGTACATGTTACTGCCCAATTCATCGATTACAATATACACTTTCATTGACAGTAGAGTGACAACACGCAAATCGCCATAATACTAAAAACCTTATAAATACAAACTCGTAAACACGCTTCGCTTCGTATAACATTAAAATATTATCAATTATTCAACCCATTTATAATCTCATAATCTGTTATTTTTTCTTTGGAAATACGGCGCCGAATTAAGTTGGAAATCGCTTAGAAAAACAACCCCTTTTTAAAGCATGTGTATATTAAGAGAAAAAATATTTTCACAGCAATGTTAGATGGTATTATAATATATTGATATCCCAACATGTATGTTAAAATGTCAGAAAGGATATCACTAAGAATATTATGGAATTATAAACAGGTTTAAAGTCTAAAATTGTAATGGCAGTATTCAACCGGATGGCGGCCATTTAACGAAATGTGCATAATATAAAAGTAAGCAAAATGGCCGCCATCAGCCGATAATAAGTACGAATAGTAATTGATCCGTTAAGAACTATAGTAGTTTCATAGTATAGTATAGTGTAGTATAGTATATAACTAACTTCAAGAGAACCCACATTAACATTGGAATGTAGGAGTAGACGAATTTTTTACATCTTAGGTGATAATTGTCAAAAAACATTATAAATAAAACATCAGGTGTTCATTGGCGATGGCCAGTACTGAATTGTTATTTTACGACAAAAACAATTATGAATAATTTGTACAACGCCAGATAGTTAGTACAGCATTTTGTATATAATAATAATATTTATGAAATTTATTTTATATAAACAATTCTGTTGATGTTGTGAATATTTAATACAAGTAATATTTCAACAAATTGTATTTTTTTATTATTATTTTGCGCACGTGATAAATACTTCTATGTAGTAATATGATAACCTTAACCATATCATGTTTCTATTTATAAATTTGTGTACATTTTGTAAAAGTTAAGTTGCGTTATAAAAAAAGTGTCAGTAAAAATGTCGCTATATTTGTTCTTGTTTGTGTTTGAATAGTTTTTTTTTGTTACAAAGAGAGAATATCAAATAAGATGGCAGTGAAATAGATTTATAGAAGCGTCTAAAAAAATCGTACGTATAATGTTAAATACTGAAAATACTCATTTCCAAAAAAATCATATTAAACAATCGTTATAGACGGACCGCTGGTATAGATTTTTGATATATGCTCATGTGGTTATGACACAATCATCATCTTCATCAGCCTATTGCAGTTAGTCAAAGGCCTCGCTTCAGGGGTTATGCCCACAATCCCCACGCTGGACAAGCGGGCGTGGGATCGGGGACAGCTCCACGCACCGACTGCGCTGCTGCCCACAGGACCAGGGCATGACACAATAGAAAGGATAAAAAAAAGTTTAACTTGGATTCACGGCTTTTTAGTTGTATATAAATATGTTATAACACAGCTTTTATATTAAAAAGAATTATTAATCTCTAAAATAATTTTAAATCGAACCTGGTTGACATTTCATCAAAGTTTGGTGATTTTATCAAGTTCTGACTTGGACGCTGTCAAGTGCGTAGTTTGACAGTCCGCAGTGAGCCGGGCGGCTGGGAGATGACCGGAAGTATTTCGTCGCGGCTTGTGCTTTTCACGTTAAAAATATCGAAAGCTTACATAATAAATGTTTTGCACGCTCTAACATAATAAATCCAGTGAAAATAACTGAATAGCGTCAGACGAAAGAAATATTATTTGTATCTTATATTTTTCCATGTCACATACAAAAACAAATCGGAACGAAAACATAAAATAATATATACATTGAATTGCAATAGCAAAATTTAACGAATTAAAAAAATACTTTGTGTTTTTTATAAATTTAGAAAATTTGCTTATCATTCTCTCTCAAACGACTCCGTACATAATGTACCAACACAAACACGAGCGTCGCACGTCAACGGCAACAATTACATATCAGTTACTTGGTCAATTAGAGCTACATTTTTATTTTAGCATACAATTATATCTATATAGACATTTATTACGTGTAACTAGTTACATAGGTGGTATTACCGAGGATGTCGAGCCGACCGATCGATCGCACGCTGACAAATCGATTATTCTGATCGACACAAAATATCGATCAACAACAGCGACATCTAGTTGCTCGAATGAGAAACGTCGACAAAACGACATTTTAGGTTTAATATTAAGTTTTATTTATCTGTTCCTCAATCAGATGACTGTATTGTTTTTGGCCGCGAGCTGATTTATTAGGTATTGACAGTATTCGTGACGTCATCGATCGTACAACCATCTCAACTGGCGACACACTAACAGGAAACAGATAAAACAACCGATCAATTATACAGAACATCGCGTATTATTCTTATAATTCGTTGATATGCATACATATAAGACACCTTGTATATTTCCCTAACGTTACAATACAAAAGTTACGCCTAGTCCATGTCGAGTGCTAATTTTTACATATTTACACTTAAAAGTCTAGTACATACGGACACGTGCGTCTCGACGCGCTGCGGACATCTGGGGCTCAACCAGCGCTTATTAAACGAACGAAAGACAATAAAAAAAATCGTTTAAAAAATATTATTACACAGTAGTATAAAGTTTAAAAAATTCACATTTGAAATTTTTACATTAATTTATTCGAAACTGGACGCAAATTGATACAAAAAAAAAGAACAATTTTCTAAAAAACGAAATAAAAAAATACACATGATTATAATAGAAATGGAACAGTATAAAAAGTTAAGACTAACAACATTGGAAAATGTTAACTATTATTAATTATATATCATTATTAAGTCGTTATATATAATTAATTTGTGTTTCAATCAATATAATCGAGTTAATAATGATCTACGCTTACTTCTAAAGATGGCAGAGGCTGTATATATGACCGCTACCATAGCTATTCACATTCGCCGCTATTTAAAGAAAGATTAAAATATTACTGGAATTACGCAAACAAAAACAAAATAATACGTTATCTATTATATACCATGTCTATTGACAACGGCGTTGGGAAAACTATTTTTCCCAAAAAAAAAAGGAAAACTTTCAGTGACAGACATACAAGTCTTACCCACAATGAAATGACTTATTTATATATTTGTTCGATAAATAAACAGCGGCCAATGTGACGAGTCCGCCGACGCGGGTAGCCGTTACAAACTCTAAATTATTCAATCATAATAATAATAATAATAATGGCACTTATATTTAAATCCTGACGCAAAGGAAACGAACTGAATACAATAATTGTAACATATTTGGCTACAACGCTACGCCGTCCAGTGCGGGCGCGCGCACGCGCCGGCTGCGACCGCCCGCGTGCAGCGCGCAGGCGACGCTACCAGAACCTTCCGCGCGCCGGCCTCTGTCGCGTCGAGCTCACGTTTTACAAGCAACTTCAACTGATTACCACGAACCCGAGCTGTGCATGCTTGCGTTCAATAATTTATAATATTATAATATTAAAAAAAAAAGAGTTACACACGAGATATAATTTAGGCGTACATTGGAATATCGTCGCGCCTACACAACGGTACAAATCAGTCATTCCTTATAACTTATCAACACTCGAACCTTTGCCCGTTTATCATTGCTCATATAAAACTTTTTTACAAGTACACAATATTCTACCTCTCGACACTCACACACCTGGTAATATGTTCTCGTCGGAGTCATCTCGACGACGCGCGATCGTGTCGAGGTGAGACCGGTCATTATTAAATACAACGATAGGTCGCGATAGCGGTATTGCGATGGGGCGGCTCGAATTCCATACAGACCGACGACAAGCAAAATAGGATTAAAAGTATCGGCGACTACTAGCAAGTATCCAAACACGTCTGAACGTGGCCGTTTTGAAATTGAACCTACGACCCCGTGGAACTAACACGCCGGTCCTTCGACTCGCAATACCGCCGGCGCCACGACACCGGGCGCCGGCGCACGTCGCTCGATCACCGAACACAACGCGCACAATAATTATCACAGGCTCCATTTCGTAATGAAACAAAAAAATTAATTAATTCACTCAGTCCGACGGTGGGGGCGTGCGAGCGGCGCGCGCTCGCGGGGCGCACGGGCTGCGGCCCCGTGATAACGTTTGCAGGCGATAAGGCATCTCGGAGTTGGTCTCACCGCGGCGCGGGCGCGGGGCGCGCGCGGGGCGGGCGGGGCGCGGGCGCGGGGCGGGCGCGGCGCCGCTAGCACCACGACTCCTCGTGCGGCGCGCGCTCGTCGTCCGAGTTGCCGTACATGTCGGCCAGCTTGCGGAACCTCGGCCCGAACGTCGATATGAAGTTGAACTTCAGGTCCCCGTCGTCAGTGCCTGTGCGAATGAAACGTAACTTGTTTGTATTAACGAAGTATGATTTACACTATTAACGTCGTCAAAAGGAAACCATCCCGTAATCCCTTTCCACTACCACCCCTCCTGAATTCACTGCTAAATGTAGACTATTTGTGTTAGTCTCGTCATTTCCAGAGAATACCCCAGCGGTATGAATAACTGCAATAAGTAAAAAATCTTAAATCCTCACTTATAAACGACTAAGTTTAGAAATAATTACACAGGTCCACAAAATGAAAAAGTGGACTGTGATGGGTGTCTGAGTTGGATGGCTGAACACGAATCTGAAGTCAAAACTATCGGTCAAACTGTAAATAACCTTCACACTATTCATACGTGTGACGTCACAAGTACGACAGTGATCTGTACATACAAGTCGAAAAACGAACGGCTGTTAAAAAAGTTTCTCAAATGAAGACCACGCACAGGCGAACGTACTATGGAGAAGCCTCCTGCCTATTCGATAAATAAGTTTAAGAATATACACAGTACATGCTCCGCGATATCAGCTGAACACCAAGTGTCGGTGCATTCTTCGAGAAAGTTCTACAAGCAACAGTGGAATAATAGCAGACGATGACTGTAAGGACACTTCACAAAATTTAAACAGACCGAAAAGCAGACGTTCTACAAAATAATGCTTGATACCGTTAAATTATTATACTACTGGTCCATACACCAATAACTGAACGACAACAACGGTTATTCACTAAAACAATAAAACGTGCACTGTTATGTGACCGAGCCGATGGAGCAGCCCTCGATACAACATTAGCGGCAACGGACAGTTTCCGCGGCGATATTCCCGCGCCCGAGATCGAGTGTCGACAGATTGGACGTATGGATGTTTCAATATTTGTCGCGGGGCCGAGCTCCGCGCGCGCCTGTATTTACTTGCCATCTGTTTGTTTGTGAACTCTGCATCCACTAAAATGGAAATAAAAATATACTTCGCCGCAGATTTTCGTGCGGAGCGTAGTTTATAAATTCTTTCGGTTGCTATTTTAGTAGCGATAACGTTTGCGGAAAGATTTATTTCACGAACGACTTGATGCTCATTGAAGATACTCGTTATTAGGTATTAAGTAATCCCAACAATGGGATCAAATTCTCAAAAAGAAAAAAGGCAATATTTGAATAGAAATCTAATTTGAAATTTTCAGTTCAAAATATAGCGGGTAGTATCGTAACATCATCTAACAAACAGCAGCATTAAATCTTTCCAGGGTTTTTACTGAGTTGTAATATAGATGAGGAGGATTTATTAGGGACTTGTAATATAGATGAGGAGGATGTATTATGGACTTGTAATATAGATGAGGATGATGTATTACGGACTTGTAATATAGATAAGTAGGATGTATTACAGACCTGTAATATAGATGAGGAGGATGTATTACGGACTTGTAATATAGATGAGGACGATGTATTACGGACTTGTAATTTAGATGAGGAGGATGTATTACGGACTTGTAATATAGATGAGGACGATGTATTACGGACTTGTAATTTAGATGAGGAG
>DWEI01002594.1:0-14074 GCA_018245875.1 Mysoria ambigua | reverse complement strand
CTAGAAGTGAAGTCGTCTTAATTTGATGTCGCATCGCAACTGCACAATTACTCACACTAACTTCATTCGACAGTATAGGCAAAATGTCAAGCTTTTGAAATTCGGGTACAGTTTTGACCAGGATTTAAATAATATCTTGTATGTAAAAAGACGTAGAGAAATCTCGAAGGCTGTAAAAAATTCAACCAACTTTCGAGTTACTACTCACTGATATTGAAAATTAACTAATATTTAACAATAGTAACATAAGTAATGATTCTGTTTGAACTGAAATATTAATGTTGGTAGTGTTATTTGGAGTTACGTTCAGTTGCTAGCAATTACATATTTTCCAAGAGTGTGAGGAGCTGAACTCCGTATGACAATGGGAAAATATGGGAAAAGTAGTTTTCTTTAAATCATAAAAACCGAATGCAATGAATTTACAATTAACTTATACAACAATATATATTAATAAAATAACAAATGTAGGAATAAGACTTTCGAAGTGTTTTTCAAAAGAATTTTATTGAACTTTTATGTTAAAATGTAGTTTTACGATTTGTTTTTGATTTTAATCTCATTTCATTTGGTTAAAATTATTTTTTATTCACAAAAAGAGAAACAAATCTATTATTCGAATTTCCCAACAAGAAATATCGATTAAGTGGGAAAATTACATCAGGATTTCCTTCACAATGGCAACACTGACTGATTCCAAAATGGCAGAAAGCGACATTGGTGCGTTATCATGTGAGCCGATGTAATAATGTTTTCTTAAATTTTGTTGTCGTGAGTGGATTCTAAAATTGTGTATCAGTGAATTGTGACATAACAAATCATGGCGGACCTAAAATCACCGCCGTTTAGTGATATCAAAAGACCTGAGGAAGTTGTCAGAATGACGACGAACGATAGCCTGAAATTTGCAGTTCTTATCGGGTTGATTGAAGTCGGACAGGTGACCAACCGCGAGGTGGTGAACACCGTCTTGCATCTGGTAAGTACCCATAGTGATGTATGGCCCACTTCATCTAGATTACTGAAGTGTGCCATCCAGAATCCTATTGGAATCGTCTTAGAAAGGTTATTCCTAATGTCAATCATTTTAACAGTGTGCTGTTTTTAATGTTTTATTGGATTGAGCGAGCGATACACAGTGTTGTGTTAAGAAGTTCTAGTCGGTCGGTTGTAGGTAGCGTACCGCGTCTATTTTCATTGTTTTCATCGATCGCGTTTACTGGTTAATCGCAGGATCGTGCGAGCAGCCTTGCGGCCGCCAGCGGCCGGCGGGCGCCGTGTTTGTTTTGATCACTTCAGTGTTGCTGGACGCTCACTTTATTTATTTACCTTCGAACACATATTGATCACACGGCAGTCATATAGCCGCCCAATAACTGTGTAACATGATTATTTAATGAGAATGTTAACATTTATTGTTTTATGATCAATAGCGAGCAAAATTTTCCCGCTAGAATCATGATCCAATCATCATAAGTATACGTTTCTTCGATTCATTCCGGTTACTGATTTGCTATGGCTACTTCTGTGTGGTTCATGAACAGTTCAGAATTCTAAGTCCTGAGTCCAGAGCCTTGAATGGAATTTCCTCTGGTCAACCGAACACATTTCTCGTATTGCTTGCGCTCATTGATGATCATATGCCATTATCGTACCCGTAAGTTCGAACTGACTATCAAGTACCTAACAAGTATCAAGTGAACCTTATGTGCAAACGTCACGCCAGATTTTTTAGGACAGCTCACGCGGTACGCACAGATATATTACGAAATAATCGACATGTTAACAGTAGATTTGACGTCGATTGCACTTACATCATATGTGAGGAGCTCGCAAAGTTTCAGGTATTGCAATAAGTATTTCTATGTAATGTGAACGGTATACAATAACTATTAATTGTACAAAATAAATTATGACATGTCAGCAAAATGTTGCAAAACTCTATATTGTCTTTATCTTATCACGAATTTGAAAATAATTCCGGATCGTACAGAGCGTTACTTAAGATATGATGGAGCCCTAAGTGACAGAAATTTCAACACGACGGCATATGTAGGGTATATTTTAACAAATCAATACTTGGGCATGTTGTTAGTACATTATTGTCTAAGTGAATCGAGGGAATGTTCTGTTTAGAGGATTAGTCGATGACTGGTCAACATTTTACAATATCTTTTTGCTTTTGCGGCTCTTGATTCAGTGTCGTGAGGTGCGTAACACGCGCGTGTCTGTGGCGCTGGTTCTTTTTCTACCATCGAGGAATCCCATGTCAATCAATTGACAACGAAGTTTTGCAAGAGCGCTATAAAGTACATCAGACATCATTTACAAAGACATCAGCAGAGACGTTAACAACAACTTATGCGGGCCAGAAAAGTGTTCATGATTCATGTTTCTCGTGATTCAAAAAATGTAAATGCTAGAGACGAATCCTAGGCCGCAAGCGTTTCATTCTTCAAGAATCCAGATGCGCTACTTACGTTGGACAGGGGACGTCGGAAACGGATCGCTCCGCAGTGAGCTATTCGTCCGAGCCTAGAGTCTAACTCGTGCGTCTGTAGTTAATTGCTATGGCAGTAAGCGGAATGACAAATTAAATCATGTAGGTCATTGTATTTTGCAAGTATTGTTCTTAATTTTTTTTCGGCTGTTCTATTTGCAAGGATATTTAATTTTGACACTGAATGGTCTTTGTTAACCCCGCAAGTGACCTGGCGTAGTGGTATGATTAACCTAAACTGTTTGGCCTATTCATGTGGCATTAGAAAAGTTCCTATATGTATGAATTGTAGAAATAGTCGTAGGACAACTGTATATCGTCAACACGCACGTCGTACGCACATCACGACATCGACATCGGTTCTCTGTCTCGCTGATAACAAGGATTAACGGATTCCCCGTTAAAGGCGACGGAAAATATTGTTTTGTCGGTCAGTTTGTGTTTGTCTTCGTATTCTACATATGGTATAAACACTGGGTTTTATATTCATTCGGTTGAACGTAGCTTAGTCGGTAAAAAAACTTTATATAACAATTTATATAAAATTTTTATAACAAACTATAGTTCTTTATAACTATAAAATATTTATACGTACTGTGTACACACGCAGCAATACCTACGCTTTGTCCTATATGATATATATAATACATATCTTTACTTTGATTTTCCTTAAAGCTATGTAGGTATATATAATTTGAGAAAGGCTACGCTAGGCTTCGATCTTTAAGTACCTGATTTCGATAGTGTCAACCACGTCCGCACCTAGGCTCTTAAATGTTATTAAAAACATGCATCGTATACCTGACTGTCCGTTAGGCAGTCAACAAAGTACTTCGGACATAACTGAAATGTAAAGTTCTCCATTGTTATCCTGTTTCATAGCTTTACATTTGTTTAAACATCTGATGTATATCCAAAAACATCTCAAAAATTTTATTAGTTTTTTGCGACTCTGCTCGTAGGTCCAAATTAAATGACGTATATTGTAATCAGTGTAAGAACACCTAATAATGTGGTAAACATCGTGGAATATTTCAAAAAGTACGTTAATATACCTAATTGTTAAAGAGATAAGTAAAAATATGTCATTTTAGTACCTATCAATTATAATATTGTTTTAATACCTATTAAAAACCCTTTTAAATTTCAACTAAATACGTTACGTACATGCGGGAGCTCATGAGGAAGCACCTCGTTGAGGTCTGAAAGCAGTCGGGCCATCCCGAAAAAACATACGTGACTCCAGCCGGCTTAATAATTAATTATGCTATGTATGTACCTAGTTGTGCTGATATCGTTATTGTTTTCAAGTTTGCGCAAAACTATCGAAATGTCGTCATTGTATAATGTACGTTTAATAAAAGGAAAGGTTGTTTTATACAAAGAGTGGCGAGGATAGTTAGATATAACGCTCGTGTTTCAATTGGCCCATATGAATAGTCTGGTCGATTTATATATCATAGACCGCTTGCAGAAATCAAATTTTCATTTGCAAAGAATGCGCATCCCCCCTCCCGCCATTTGACTCCGCCTACCGATGCCTACAGAACACAGTAACTGTCGCGTAAGATTTTTTCATACTTAAACATGTAATTATTGAACAAATACTTCTTATACATTTGGTATTGCGTCTATCATGGCGAGGTGCCTAGATAATTTGTGCGATCTTTACACGGTCACTCGGCAGACCCCCGTGTGAGGTAAACGAATGGTACAAACGAAATCACCGTCCTTCACCGCGCCGGCCGTTAACGCAATCCGTCGGTGTAATGTTCTGTAATACGACGCCACTAAATTGCCGTATCATTCCAGCGCTAAAATTGATATGCTACCAATTCCACGTTTTCTCGGAGACACTTGATTGCGACGTCAAATTAGTAGTTTTAAGGTGCAAAGGGGGATGCAGACAAACCTATTTCTCTTTAATTTAAATAATTACTACTACTACTACTACTACTCGATTCCGGACTACACGGAAAACGCATTCCGGTGTTTATTACGAATTGTTTATATGTTCGATAAAACACTGCGATGTTGTTGGGTGATTATGTATTCGGAATATTACAAGTAGAATGTCGTGTCGCTTAAAGTAAAACCGATAAGGGCTAATCAATTCACTTCCATTATTAGTCATTAATAGACAAACGCAGTTCCTTTTAAAATTTCGGCACAAACAAATGTTTTATAAACTATACTGGGTGAATTATGTATTGAAAAAAATATTTATGATTTCAAGGTCAAATTTCCGATATCAAAAAAATATGTTTATTTGCTCAAAGAACAAGTAGTCGATGATGTCGTTGTAGCTGCGGCTGACTCGATGTTCTGAGGCGAATGTCTGAGACAAATAGGTATTTACATAATGAGTACAGTTATAGCCAAGTCATCGATGCTGATGAAGGTCACTGGACCAGCGGGCTACTTATGACCGACTTATATAAAGGAAGAAGACAAGCTAATATGTAACGGTATATTTCGACGCGATCATTCCGTTTCGTTGTCTAATTGCATTAGAAAAATCCCCGATGACGCGTCGCGACCCGCGCGCCTGCCGCGCGTCACAGCGGCCACCATTAGTATTCACCTTCGTGGACCGTTGCTTGTTTGAGCGCTCGTTACCATAAAAATTACACAGCCCTGTGCACAATGAATGGTAAACATTTAATTGTATACGCGCACAATGCACATTCCTAGCGCTCATATTGTATCTCGTGTTTATAGTTTTGTCGATCGCTCAGTGCGGATTTATCGGCGAGTTCCGGGCGTAAGTTGTGTTTATGAAGTTAACACAAAGGCAATATAACTGTTATGTGTCGCTCGATCTCATATACGAGTATGTATGTAAATTGTTGAGGTTTGATTCGCTTTCAAGTGAGACTAATTTGATTTGCAGCTACATTCTGCTTGACCCCATGAGGGCTATCGCCAGGCCATGTTTCCATTGCCTACTCTATTCAACAATGAATGCAGAACGCATTACGTCTCACCGCTCGCTCCGGACCTCCCTCGCACTCGCGAGTCGCTCGGGGATGCCCCACCGCACGCACGCCCCGATGCGGCTTGGCGCACCACGCTCCTGACCAAGTGCACGGTTATTGCGCAACGTCCCTGTGTAGTAATAATTTGTACAATAGTGATGATTAACCCTTGATTAATCTTTGTTATGACGAGCGTAGGGGAAATTTTGCTGATTTTTGTTCTATCTTTGAAGTACTCGTAGTTATGTTTACAAATATTGTTTGTCGTTCATAGAGAAAAAAATATTAGACAAAAGAAACTATCTCGTTGGTCAGGCGGAGGTCTTGGGGTCAAATCGCTGGTTAGACACTATTAAATTTTTGTAATTAAAGATCTATAATTAAAATGTTTAACAGTGCTTGGCAGTATAGATTTATGATCGGTGTTATAGGATTTAGTTCGCCCTATTCGTATTCATCGGGGGATCTGAACGTAACCAGTGAAACGTGCGAGCCTACTACACTTTTCTGCCTATCTCCTGAGGCATTACAGGCGAGATAATACATGATATTTGTCCTGGGTGGGATTCGAATTCTAAAACTCTCTTCTCATCAGTCAGCGTTTCCAACAACCGGATTGATAAAGCGCGATTTTCTGTACTATTGCTATTACTTAATTTACGTTTTCTGAAACTATATTATCGAATTTCACTTGCAATGAAGACTTATTGATAGATTTTAATTCCATACGATAATTCTAATAACGATGAAGATTGCACATTTCACATTACGTTTCGTCGTGTTAATATCGTTGAGCGAACGTTGCTATCGTTTATTGTACGTTAATGGATCAATGTGTATGTCGTACACGTGTTGGTACACGAACACGTCTGTGCGTGCTGTGGGGAGACTTCTCCCGTGCACATGAAGTTCAATGGACTGGACGTAATGGATTATATCATAGAAGAGAGGAACGTCACACTGTACACACCCACCCGGTCATACTTTGCTGATGAGTCCAGCAACACTCAATGATTATTTACATGTATTACGTCCACTGCTGACTATTATAGTTCTTCATAATGAATATATCGCTTTAAGAAAGCTTAGGCTATGCAAAATAACGTAACGCAATCCCACTATGCAATAGGCGGTGAGCCTATTGCCGTGCACCGGGCGCATATCCAGACTCCGACCTACTACTATAAAATGTCAATAAGAAAAATTCTGAGAATTGAACCCAGGAGCTTCTGATCGGCAGTGGCGCTTGAAACCAACACGACCGAGGATGCAATTAGTTAGTTTATGTACACGTAAATTTGTATTATTACGCAGAGTGGTCGTGTTACTTGCAAACGCGATTGCCGTTCTAGAGAGCTTGGGTTCATATTTCGCATAGAGCACTACTGGATTTTCCTAACTTACATTTTCTATGGTGTATAGGAATAGGCTAGCCCCTCGCTCCATGATTGTGACGTGACCGTATAGATCATTCTATTCGCTGCCAACATTCCCGGGAACATACCCGGCCACCGCTCGTGCGCCGCCGCGACGCGCTCGGCCGCGGCCTTGCGTGCACCTCGTCCGGCGGTATTGCGGCGTACCGGTTCTGCCGTCGGTCGCACTGTTCACAATGTGTTCTTCTTATTGATATTGCTTATTTTACATTTGCCAGTTTTGGTTTTGTCTAGTGTCATGTAGTGTTCAGATAACACTCCAGTTGGTGAGTTATCAAATTCAGTTCTAAAGCTAATGTCATTTATTCAATATTATTTGCTAAAATACTCATTTTGTACGTGAAGATTAATCTACCACCACCTCGGAAAATGTCACGTGATGGAAAAGAAGCCTTTAAAAAATTTTTGTGTTTCCTCCATCTTTTAAAACAAGCACTTATAATAAAATTAAAACTATTTTTTTGCGGAGTTGGAATTTCATCACTTTATGCATTTTAATTATTTATATGTATTATAATTTATTTTGAAAAAGGCTTTTTTTTCAAAGATTTGCTTTAGTAAGGGATTTTTTAATATTTAAATTAATTGATGGTTAATAGAACCATCCAACCACAGGTTCTATATATACATTGGAAAAACTGAACCTGACGTAATTAGTTCTCTTGTTATTTAAGATTAGTAGACGAGGCTAGACCAGAGCTAAACCAATTAAGAATCCTTTGAAGAGCCTCATTCATGTTACTGGTCTCTTTGGTTTTTCTTTTCACCTTAAACATCAAAGATATGTTGTCTGGAAACAACACGATATTAAATAAATTTTGTATTGAGGGGTAGATCGTTCATTGACGATCTTTCATCGAGCATTTCCTATCTTTAAATTTAAATAAAATACTGTGTGAGAAAACATCGAAATTTTTTATTCGTTTGCGAGTCCTATTGATGCCATTATGTGTGGAATATAACATTGTTCAAATGTCTGCCACGGCTTTTCCGTGTGGAGTGCATCTGAAAAGCATGAATTTTCCATGACTGGCGTACAAATCAAGCTGAATTTGATCGTTGGCATGAGTTAATGGTCTTGAGGACCGATGACGCTGCCAAAATTCAAAATTCAAAATTCAAAATTCAAAATTCAAACCATATAGTGCCTTTTCTGTATTCAATGGACGCTATTGGACATTAAGTATGTGCATTGGTATCAGCCCAAAGTCGACAATATTGTTTGTTCGCGTACCCATTTACCCAGAAAAAGACAACGTCGCTGAACTTGGTTTTTCTATAAAAAATAGTGTCGGTATCCAACTGCTCCAGAAATTAATGCGCATGTTGTTTAATGCTATTTCCGTTAATTGTGGTGAGGCAAAACAGACTGAATTAATGTCTAATTTAACATATGTGGCTGCAACAACATAGCCGTTATCAACAGTCTAATTTCGAAACTCCCTGTAGGAAGACCCTTTTTATATCATCATCAATAAGTTTTAAGAACATTGCGTTTGAACACCACACACAATTTTTTTTTTTTAAAGTTTTTTTGACAAAAATATTAATTTTTTTTTAGAGTTTCGCCACAGTGCCGCATCAATCTTAGCCGCACTCGCTGCTGTCGAAGTGGGAGTGTCGTATGTGTTGCGGCGATGTTCTCGTAGTCAGTGTTCATCCTATCAATGTACTCACTCACCGATTGGCGACATTCTGTCCGGTTTCTTCAACGCCAGAAAAACGCCACGCCACAAAGCGGACGTAGCTGCATTTCTGTATTATATTAACAACCTATGCCGTACGTCTAAAACTAAAAAAGTTGTCCATTTGACAAATTTATTGTGTTGTAGTTTTGTATGAATACATCTTTCGCAACTCGCAACGTGAGTAAATATATTCAATCCTAACTGTCGCCAACGGATCATTGTGTTCGTTCGTTTTTCGCGGCTGGACTGAGTCTGTCTGTACTTTGTTATTGCAAATTATTAAGTGCAGAATAGGTAATATAAAGCCCCCGTAATGATATAAATAATAAAAACTGTCTCACGCTCGTTATGTAGTATTCCCATATACACATTTGGATCTAAAACAGATTCTTCGGTTACGTAGCGTACGGTACGGTTTTGTTAAATCAATAGTCCTTAATTGTCGTTAGACCTTAATAATCTTACAATTATATTTTTGTCCTCGACACAAACAGGTCGTGCCACAGTGGGCACATCATCAGCCGCAAGTACAATTATATTATAACAACATGAACATACATACATAACAAAAAAGGAAATATAATTTTATTAATTAGGTATATTGTTATTGCAAGCGATACATAAATATTGAATAATGTTTATTTTCGTTGACTTACTCCAAACCAAATAAAGCCTCTCAATGTTTATACGTTCTGCAGTGAACATCGAAATCAATTTTCCAAACTATTTTGACTTTAATATATTTAATTACTATCATAAAAAGTCCATTCAGTTATGTTTCCTTCGCATATTCATCCATCAGTCACGTATAATGCTATCAGTAAGCGTTACAGCCTTAGCCCGTGAGAATTAGCTCCAAGTCGAGGATCTTGCGAATGAAACCTCACCGTCAGCATAATAACTAGTAGTCATATACTTGTATATGGTCGGTTACTTCGAATTCTCTCTCTCTCTCTTCATTCATGGGGCCGTGAGCGTTTTTGAATAATAGTACAGTAATCGTATGCGTATCGTGTGTAGGTACATGACACGCTGAACAGATGAAGGTTTGCGCGTGGTAATATTTACGCAGTTTTCTTTCACCAGCATTTGTTTTGGTAAGTCCCATTCTTGACCAAATACGATTGTAACCCGTTTTAGCCCACGCAATCGTTTATTTGTGGTATAATACCACATGCAAGGGATGCAGGGATACAAAATTCTAATTAATCCTTTTTTTTAAAAGCTCGGAGTGTGGATTTTTGCCTGTAGTGGGGGTGTGGTAGGGTGGGGGTATAAATCGATAAGTCAATCACTATTCCATGGTGGTACGTAAATATAATGGTGGTACCTAAAGTGTGGAAGTGTAGGTACTATAGTCCTCTGCATGTCTCTTTGGGGATTACAGATGTGATGTTACGGTGAAGTAATTTTAAGAAACAGAAGGTTAAATGCATTGATTCTCATATAAGGTTAAAAGTTTTTGTTTACGTAAACGAAGCCAGGTTACAAGCCACACCTGCCATGAATGACTTTTCTGCAAAACTGTCTAATGACTTTGTCTTTAGATTCAAGTTGGGGGTAGGTAGGTGGGCTGTATTTGTGCCGGATGTGAGAGCGACCGAGCTGAAAGAGAAAGGGTGGGTTAATTGTGCCCCGAAACTTGAGGTAATCGTCCTGTGACACCGGTCATGCTGTATGTCACTGGCAGTTAATCACACATTAAGGCGACAACTGTAAAGCGAGCAGTTTTGGCAATTATGAAATAAAATTGGTTGTCCCTTCAAGTTGAATTAAATATTTTTTGTATTACGTTCAGAAATTTATGTGGTTCTAGTTCATGCCTAACTTGACATAGGAGAACTGTAAGTTTAGAGGTGGATTATATGTAAGGCGTATCAAGGGGACTGGTGTTCTGTGTGAAACATATTTTTAAAAGACCGATGTTCTTTTGGGCTTACGAGAACGTGTTAGTTTCTACGGAACATTGGTTTTCTCGTTGCTTGTCCGTGTGTTGACATCCGAAGGCGTTTGTTTGTATTTGTACGTTGTATCACTGCTTCACTTTTAACATATGCACGATCAAAACGCAACATCCTCGTTTATCCTCATTTCCGCCTAAATTTATTCCCGTTTTGTTGTGTTTATGTACGTATCTTTATGTACAGGTGTTAGTTTGAGTTCACAATAATTTTGTGAATTTTCTTGAGTCCTGTAAATCTCTTTGACGGTCGGCATCTAGAACTGCCGAAACCATCAAAGTATTGAAGTGATGTCATGAATACTAAACGACATAAGAAAAGTAAAGTTTGTGCGTACACAAGATGAGATCTGAAAATTTATTGGGTCCGTATTCATCCGTGCGGGCAAAAAAGTAGTATCATTAGAACAGTTGGCTTTGTTTTGGCTTTGTTAAACAAACTAAAGGCGAATCGAACGGGGCGTAGTACAGCCATTTCATTTTGTATGGCGATGCGTGTGTATGATTCTGCCTGTGTGTGACCTTTGGAAACGTGATCAGCTGATGTATCGTACGTACATGTTAGAGTGCGAAATATTAATTCTGTTGATGTCAGTATTAAAATATACCTACACGTTATTTTTATGTTGAAGGATATCATTGTCATAGGTATTAATTGCCAACGAGCTTCAGCTACTGTAGAGGCGTCATGCGTCATGCATGATTAAGAGCTACCTATGAACACGTACTCAATAATGCATGTGGCTGAGCTGTAACATATCGAATTTGGATTTAGATTATTCCTCCTCATCCGAAATTCTAACACATTCACATTTCTATACGACAATCGGGACTATTTTATTATGGCTTCGGTACGCTTTCAGTTGGCCGTCACTTTGATAAAACCTCATCGGAAATACGCGGCTCGGTAAAAACGGTTCTGAAGATGTATTGGCTCCCGATGTACGGACGAGGGATGAATTCTTAACACAGAGATAACTTGATGGATGTTCGATCGGCATACATATGTAGTTACGAACAGAACTGGCGTGTCTGTGCTTGGCTCCGTCTCTCATGATTGTCTCGTCTCTATGTAAGCTTTAATATCGACTCGTTGACTTCAACTGACCGATTTTATTAAGCTGGTACAGTATGGCGCCTGTATTCAATAGGATCGTCAAATACTCGCCGGTCTCTACAATACCTGATTGGGAATATTGTATTGAATATTAAAATGGTTCTCTTTCTAAGGGTCATGCTTTACAGTGAATATTTACTTTTTTACGTGTTTATAAAGAAATAAAACTAAGTTGGAATGATGAAAACAAGACAAATTATAGCAATAATAATTTACTTATTTTGTCCTTTGGCGCCACATTACGAAGTGGATCTTCGCTTCCGACACGCGAGCATACCACTTTATTCCGTTTGGCCCAACCACTAGTCATTCTATTTTATCATTTTGCTGAACATCCATTCACTATTATCTTTTAAGGTAGGCCCTAGGATCTTGCGCATAACCTTTCGTTCTGCCACAAGAAGTTTCTCTATCTCACAACCATAGATTAGTTAAGAATGTAAAAAAACGTAACTTCACGCCTCGGTTCCCCGAAGGGGTAGGCAGAGGAATGCAGAACCAGAGCAGAAGCAGAGAATGCAGTTCATTAAATTTTATTAGGTAAGCAGTTAAGTAGGCCGTAGACATCTTGTCACCACATAGGCTTTATTTCGGCGCTGGATACGATGAGATTGCCACGTTCATCCTCTAAATGATAATGTCATCTACTTTCTGGGCCTGTTTATAGGATTATAGACAATAAAAATGTTCTCAAATAGAGGTTATATTAAATTTGTGATAAAATTCAATAAAATAAGTATTTTGTTTCGTCTGGTAATTAACTCTTAACCGAATTATAGAGCTGCACACATGTTACAATGTTATTTGTTTAAAAGATAACGTAGAGGTTTATTTAAGGCGGCCGAATATGAGCGGTATCGTAATTAATGACTACAATGTGTTATACGAGATTCATTACACAGTCCTCCCCCAGGAGTGTGAGTTATGTGTGCCTCGCGAGGGATCATTGTAAGCTCGTATTCACTCAAATTGCCGTAATCACAATCAAAGTGGATTACATTTAGTAATATTGATTAGTTATGAAGATACCGTAATAGTAATTTGTATTAGATGACTCTAATGATATTATAAATTGTGAAAATATCATTACTAAAATTGTTAATTATGTTGAGCGTCAAGCGAGGTGTTTTGAGGGTGCATGTTTCGGGTGCTGTCGTTGAGTAGGTACAGTTGTGTAGATTTAAGATATACACGGTTGCAATTTTTATTCGTGACGGATTTGTTTTAGAGCGTTACGGTAATCGTATGTACGGTCGGCTTGCTGTTTTTGTTAGATCACACTATTTAGAACTTCGCCTTTAGGGCGTCGTAAAAATGACCTCAATCTAGTATATATATGTATATATAGTATATATATGTATATATAGTATATATTTAGTATATATATAGTATATATATAGTAGAGTCCGACCAGCCGCAGCGGCCCGCGGCGGGTGCGGCCGTGTCAGCACGGGCGTACATTACGCAGAGCGGTACCAATGTCATAACTTATCTGCTGTTATACCTTTTAAGATGTCTACAAAAGTTTATTTTCTGTAGTTTTCGATTTTTTTTGTTTAATTTTATTCATGCGAAAATATACAAACATTTCGGATTAACTTACAACTTGCTTATTTAAACAATTCTGTAAAATATCTCATTTACATTAAGCTTAAATCTACGAGATGAAAACTTGGCGCCGCGCCAAAAGGCCAACACTTATTTTTGTTGTTTACACTTTCGGCTAAGAATTACAAAGTTTTATACGAACGATAATTTTTTTGTACAATGAGGTTTCGTATAAATAAAAAAGCTTGCTTGTTCATTTTACAAATTCAAAATAATCATATTGTTAACTGCCGCCAACATGTCGGTTATAATTGTACTGGTTATACAAAAATACCTGTACGACTATTCTAAAATATGTTTATACATTAACACGTGAAAAATTCGCATTTTTAAATTGTTTTTTACCTACGTATACGTCTATGTATGAAGTTTCTTAAGTCGTTTCCTTGTATTGTATCTTTGTATTATACGCTCTTATACGGATCGATGCTCCCCTAGATTCTGGTATGTCTGGATGAGCATTTTAATCTGAACGCAGGCAGTAGTTTCGTCCTAACAGGCGGTTAAACACCTAGAGAAACACAGACAACTTGTCGCATCAATGAAGTTACGGTTTTCTTGTCCAGTGGCAGTTAGATACTTAACGTGACGTGATTCATACGCCAATCAAATTCATTCTGTTGTTTGAATAAGAAAACAAAATTTCACTCACATGAACGAAATTTAATTAATTACACCGGCACACAAAAAAAAAAGTTGTCTGCGCATTTGACGAGACCCATATATTTTTATGTATTTTGACCCGCTGAATCCGAATATGAGGTCCATTTTACCCCTACACGTCCAA
>DWEI01002593.1:0-14075 GCA_018245875.1 Mysoria ambigua | reverse complement strand
CGTCCCACTATGGAATAGGTGGTGAGCCTATTGCCATGCATCGGGCACATATCCAGACTCCGAATCACTACTAGAAATTCTAACTTAGAATTTTGTTTTTAGTGTTTGACCCGGGAATCGAACCCGGGACCACCCGATCGCCATTCGCTCATGCAACCAACACGACCAACGTGACAGTCAAATATGTATACTTCACAATTTACGTTTATTTTGATACTTTAAAAAAATCGCTCAAGGTTATTTAATCTTTTTCACATATTTGCACACTATCTTAATTCAAATTATAATAATATAACACTAGTATTTGTCATGCATTCATATAATAAATTAAACTATCGTTAACACAAGATTTATTTTGCCTTAGATCAACAAACATAGACATCAGTGCTCTGTAAATATTTTCTAATAGATTTTGGTTATCATTTATCAATGTTATGCACGTTTGTATTTTTTTTAAATATTATGTAATTTGAATGACTAGTAATGTTTTCCATAGAAATTAGGTTTGCAAATGTTAAACATCTTTATCACGAGATAATAATTCTCAAAGCTTACTTTTAAATGGATTTCAATATTATTAACAATATAGTTAAGTCGGAATGTGTATGACACTGTATTCTGTTCTTTTTCTTCATCCATGCCATATGGAGTTATCGAAGTTTGGTTTATTAAACTAAACTGCGATTATCTTCTATTATAGTATATAATATCATATTATAGTATAACGCTTACTAAAAGGCCAAAAATCAACCATGTCAAACGTGTGTCTCTGGAATGGTAAGTGTATGAAAGGCACTTTCTTAAACGATAGCTTCCGGTCCTCGCTTACGTAACCGGGCTATTTTAATATCGTCTACTGTATATTGTCGACTATAGAAGCGACATAAAAACTACGTATCGCCACAAGTGTGGGAGGGGCGACCGGGGCTACAATTAAAAAGGTAAGTATGAATAAAAGCGTTTCCCCAAAACCTATACACATTGCTCTACTGCGTGTTACAATCCGTGAACGAGATCAAACCGCATACCGCAGATTGCGCTCCACGTGTCGTACAAGTGAGTTGAGCGCTGAGCGACATTTTGTATGCAAGTAACGAAAATTTTTTAATTTTTTTTTTATTTTATTTTGTATTAAATCGATGAGTAAATAAAGATTTTTTTTCTTAGTAGTATATTTTATAGTTTATAATGTTATGTTGCTTAATTGACGCTACAACTTCGAAATTAATACCGGTTTAGTGTCTTTCCTGTCACATCTATGCTAACCGCTTATTTTATCATCTGTTAATGAGTAATAAAATATTACGCAATTCCTAGAATTATATTATTGATGTTATCTTAAAATAAGAACCAATGTAAAAGAAGAATATAATATTTAGTTGAATTATATTAACAGTGTAATATGACTCCTGTATTTACCAGAAGAGAATGGACTTAAATGAAACAAAACGCCTTTGCCTGTAATTTTTTTTTAAATATTTAGGTCTTCCTTTTCTTTTGCTTTAAGGCCTTATTTTATGAAAAGTAAGTAATCTACAAAGTAGTCCCACAAAATAATAATAAATTCAATTGTCATATAAAAGCTCTTAAATGTCAATAATCATTAAAACAAAAGCAACGCCCTCTAGTTTACAATGTAAAAAAAAATTTCGTTGTATATCCAACAGAGGGCAGGAAACAATATTATTTTTGGGATAGAATAAAAAAAAATCTTTGTGTTACATTTTTGTAATACATTTGACAACAGTATATAGATTTTATTATTTTGATAAATTACTAAAACCAGTATATCTTACTCTAGCTCTCTCTGGCTACATCACTACAATCTATGGCAGTGGTCAAAATTTTTTGGTACCTGTGCCTTTTTGTACGTGGGTCACGGCAATGACACAGCACAGCTCACTTTCAAAGTTAAAAGAGAAGTGGTTATACGAGTAACTTAACGCAGGTAAAACTAAGTAAAAAATATATTCAGCACTAAATCTTTACTATTTCGTGTAGCCTTAAGATTCTTTAAATTTCATGTTTGTGTTGTTCATTGATATAATCAAAAAATATTATTTCTAGATAATACTAAAATTGTCAAGAATTTTACATTAAGGCGTTGTGCATACCTATTGACATTTAAATTTGATACTAACTTGATTGATTACGATAAATTGCATAATTTACTACTATCACTATATTAATTAACGTTAACGATTTATCATACTTAAAAAGTTCATCTGTTATAAACATACGATTAAAAAATTTATAATAATTAAATAATAATAATTCCACATTATTCCAGCATGGATATACTAGTGGAGCTTCCGCGGAACGAATGGCCGGCGCTCCGCGACTTATACAAGACGGTGTGGCCGCGAGGCGCCGCCGCCTACTGCGCGCTCGACACTCAGATAGCCAACGCTGGGCTCAGTCAGAGCGTCAGCTTCAAAGTGTACTGTCCAGGCGGCGACATGACTAATGGAATGATAGCAGTCGTTGATGCGGTAGTGTTATATCGCTTATAAAAACAGAAACATATATTTTTTGAAATGTTATTGAAATGAGTTAACATTATTATTAATTTCTTTACAGTTCGGCGATTACCAATTACTTATATATCCGATAAAAGACACAGCAAAAATTGAAGAAGCGTTACAAAAGACAAATATTATCGATTGGGACAGATATATAATACTGCCTTTTGCTGGTGTTGAATTGATTGATATGATGAAGGGAGTGCAGGAAGAACTAAAAATTACTATGAAGTTAGATGATTCGAAAGCTTTTAAACACCTTCTTGACAGTAAGAAGCCCTTGTACGATTTAAGGTGAAAAACTTAATGTTAACATGATAATATGGTCTAATTAAATAACGATATATTTAGAGATAATAAAGTTTATTTTATACTTTCATATCAACTTTACTTTCTGTTTTTGTTGTTCACGTGTTTTTTGGCGAGACAGAAGTGGCTGTTTTTAATTTAATTTGAGAAATTATTTCATTTTATTTTTTCAGTATTTGTCCTCCCGATACTTACGTGGCCCCACTGAAACCTGAGCATGTGTCTCTAGTCGATAAAACTTGGGTTTACCACGGCGAGACCACTCATATATTTTTTGAGGTACTCATGAAAAATGCAATGACGTACGTGCTTTATTCGAGCAAAGAAGATACGCCAATGGCCTGGATAACTATTGGCGTACTGGGAGCTCTGACTCACCTGTACACTTTGGATCCCTACAGAAGACTGGGGTATGCTGAGTTTCTTACAAAATACGCAGCGAATGAACTCATGAAGAGGGGAAGATCTGTTATAGCTTATACTGTAGAAGGCAATGTCGGCCCGCAACGTATGTTCGAAAAATTGGGCTTCGAAATGACGGGATACGATCGATGGGTTTTTATTGAAAGAAAAAAAGGAATTATTAATAATGCATAATAAATAAATCTCATTCTTGAATTAAATGTAAACCTTAGCCAACGTTCGATGGAAATAATCAGTTATTACATCAAAATAAATACATTACCACATATTGTTTTATTTATTTTTATCTCTTTGAATTTATCTAAATTACCTCTAGTACAATGTATGCAGCTTTGTTCCGTGTAAGTACTTATTTTTAATGATACAGCAAATCCCGAAAGTAATTCGGATAATTTATTATTATTGTCAGTCCAGAAGGGATCGTAATATATATTATCTGTCTGTATATGTATATGTAGCCGGTGTATGACAATAGACTCTACATCTATTCCATAGTCGAAAGTAAACAAAATTAAAATGAAATTAGCTTTGTTAATGAATGAATTATAAACTACATGTGTGGAATGATGAATTGTAAGTGTACTGCCGAAGTTTTGGTTTAGATGTGTTTTACGGGATATCCAGGTTTAGACGAAGGCTTAGTCCTGAACATATCAGCAGAAATTTTGATTCGGTATGAATCATAAATGTGTTATAAAATATATATAAAAGACGAAAGGCCCTTCAGAATATGAGGTAAGTTATTTATGAAATCACACAGCTCTATAAAATTTTTATCAGATTTCCTGTACAACAATAATTAATGTAAGTTTTGTACGATAATAATGAATGTACGATTTTCTTTTACCGTTTAAATATATTCACTAAATAAATATAATCCATTTTATCACATGTTCTGAACAAGTTACGTAATTGGTTCATTTCGTGCAAATATTTGAACGAGATCCGACAACATGATGTTGACATATAATATCATTGCACTCGTCTCGACGAAATACGGTGCACAAAACAGTTATTCAATAAATTAAATGAAGTTAAACGTGTAGATACTCTTTTGAAATAAACTTTATTTGAAACTTTGTATGAAATAAAGTTTGTATGAAAATTTTAATTCTTGCAAAGACGGAGCTGTCTGCATCTGTAATATTCAACTTCATCCGTATTGCATCTGACCACTAACGAAAAAAGATATGATTTTCGCTTCATTATATATGGGACCATTACAAGAAATCGTGCCCATTTTACAACTAAGCTAATCAAATGCATATTTTTCCCGAATTAATACAATATTTTTAGAAACTTTTTGTAATTCTCGTAGATATTTTTCAACAGAATGCATTTACTAGATAGATTCATGAAAAGCCAAGTTATAGATGCTTTTATCTTTATGTAGATAAGATAGAAGGAATACAGTACAGAAATATAATATACTAGTAGTCAACCGCCGGTTTTGCTGAGCGTAATTTGAAATTTACTATTATTTTTCTTTAAAAATAAAATTATTATCTGAAATTTAATCTGCGACCTTAGGTATCTATTTATATGTTAAGGATTATTAATACACATTCACGAGTACAATTTATTTGGGAACGTATTGACTAAGTATTTAAAACTTAATGTAAGACTAATCGGTTAGGTGGTATTGATAGGATATTGTGGATAAGGGTGGCTAAGATGGAGCGGAGAAGTTTACGTAATGTAATTACGGAAACATCTCCACTGGGAGGAGAGGATCTCCGATAGGATTTATGAGGATGATTGGAATAGAGCAAAGTTAACAATATATTTTGTTAAAAAAAATTAAGGCCTACTACTATTACTAGCCTATTTCTAATTCCAGGTTATAGTTTTCTACGAGTAAATATTAAGTTCGAAATGTGTTCATTTTCGTGTCAGCGCTTACGTACACACAATCATTTTAATTTATAATAATAGTACATAGTTAGACTGTGTAATGTGATATAAAAAATGTCATATAGGTATATATGAGATAAACTCTCGTTATACAGCTCACTGCACATTTACTTGTCGACTTTGGTACAGTGTACAAACAAGGACGGTTCATATAGACGTAATCCTTTTGTGAGTCGCTTTTCTGTGTCTGCATTTGTCGATGTAGGAGTGTTTGTGCAAACATATTGTAAATTGCAAAGATTAAACTGATCCGTATTTCATTATCCTCATACCAAATCCATGTATGTTTTCCTAAAATTTCTATCTCTTTAAATTCATATATTGTATATAATACTTCACTACAAAGTATAATATTACAAGTATACCTCGAACTTTCTCCGGAGCCCTCTGTATATTATATTTTAATACTCAAATGTATGTATGTTTTATACTGATTTCATTGTATGTTTGCAGCACTATTGTAAATGATGTTATTTTTCGAATTTTGTTCTGTTCGAGCTCTGTTCTGTTCAACATAAACTATATTAATATAACATGATTCCAGCATGGATATACTAGTGGAGCTCCCGCGGAACAAATGGCCGGCGCTCCGCGACTTATACAAGACGGTGTGGCCGCGAGGCGCCGCCGCCTACTGCGCGCTCGACACTCAGATAGCCAACACTGGGCTCAGTCAGAGCGTCAGCTTCAAAGTGTACTGTCCAGGCGGCGACATGACTAATGGAATGATAGCAGTCCTTGATGCGGTATTGTTGGCTGTAAATAGCGAATACAATTTTGTCATATTTTGTTCATATAGAAAGATTGTTTAAATTAATAATATTTTTTTACAGTTCAATTATTACCAAGTTCTCATTCATCCGATTAAAGACGCGGCTAAAGTTGAAGAAGCGTTACAAAAGACTAATGTTATTGATTGGGACAGAGATGTTGTTCTGCCGTCTGTCAGTGTTGAATTAATAGATAGTGTTTTGAGATTAAAGAAACATCTAAAACTTAAAATCCACATTGGAACAGAAAATTTTAAAAACCTTTTAGAAAACGGCAAGCTGCTCTACGACCTAAGGTGAATATTAATAAGAACACCTACCTTATAGTACCTACATTTGAATATTATAACAACAGTAACATCTTTTAAGATCTTCAATTAACAATCTTGACTTTAACATATTCTTTCCGTTTCTCTGATGTACCCATACGTCATCTTTTGAAGAATGAAGCCCGGTAAAATCGCACGAATTGATTCAGATAAACTTAATTGCATCTCATTTACTTTTCAGTGACTATCCGACCAACTCATATGTGGCTGCACTGAAACCTCAACATATTTCTCTAATTGATAAAACATGGACATTTAATAACAAGAACACGCACAAATTATTTGAAGCGCTGATGAACAATGCAATGACATACGTGTTGTATTCGACCAAAGACGATACACCGATGGCGTGGATAACTGTCGGGCTAGAAGGAGCTCTGACTCACCTCTACACTCTAGAACGTTACAGAAAACTCGGATACGCGCAGTTTCTGACTAAATACGCAGCAAATGATCTCAGGCAGAAGGGGAGAACTGTTCTGGCGTACACTATGGAGGGCAATGTCGGGCCGCAACGAATGTTCGAAAAATTAGGCTTCGATGTGATTGGGACTGATCGATGGATTTTTATTAAACGACAAAAATAAAAAAATATTTTTTTATGTACAAAATTAATTTTTGAAAGTGCATTTACGAAAGTATTTTACACCTGTCACCATTATCGCTGCACCGTAAATCTCCGAACACTCTAATCAAGAGTTATCCGTTTTATGCGACTTTTCAAATAACTGCAATTTATACAAACGTCCATTAGCGTTACAATTGACAACGCGAAAAATAATATCAAAATAAAAATCATAACACGAATAAACTAGAATAAACACTGAAAATAAAACAATTATTAACTTTACTTCATATTCTAAAAAAAAGAAACAAATTATATTAATTAAATTTTTAATAATTTCATATTCTAACAAAATTATTAACTGTTTTCCATCTAAAAGTGTGACGATCTGAAAAGAATATGAGATAAGAGGTTGCCAAAAGTAACAGCCTATGTATTTGATACAATGTGAGCAAATTTTGATGTGATATAATTAGGTATAACATCGTAATATACATAGCTTTAATATTTTCTACGTCCCACAGTGTATCGATTACAATGAGAATTAATATAGTACATGCCAATTAAATACTGACAACCGCACTATTAGATTATTATATCGTAACATCTGTTCCCTTACGTCGTAGGCAGAAAACCACGTGCCAAAAATTATCACAGTCGTAACGTAATGAGAACAATAACAATCGATATACAGACCTAACGGGTCTTATATATTAATACATCTCTCACAACGAAAACTCATTGTGTATACAAGCACACATTTATAAGCACACATCGATATAAATATTGTCTAATGTATATGGCACACATACCGAAAAATAAATAAACACGTTAAGCTTTATTGTTCTGATAGCAGATAACAATAACAATAACAGATAACAAATTCAGTAGAGCACCGTTAATGGTGTTCCAAACATTTTATCATTTATTTTAATGTTACCGACCTGTATATACTGGTATACAATTGACACATTATTTTAAATTCTCGTTATATTGTGGTATAGCAACATAAGTAATATGTATTTATATAACTGGAGACAATCACATCCCTACATATAGGGATTTCAATTAAATGTAGTTTTAACGTACTAAATTTCACATTTAATTAAATAGTTTGATATGTAAATTATCAAAATTTAAAGAATCCTCTGTGTTAATCTCAACGGTTAAACTATGAATCCATTCTCGTGAACTTAAAATATTAAAATAAGCATTACAAACAATACAGGAGAGTAGAGATGAATCTGGGTACTTCTCTAGGTACTAGGTGTTCTCTAACTCCTAGGCCACAGCTCATGCTTTTCTAGGACTCAGGCAGGTCTGGTTTAAATGTAATAATTATACGACCAACAAAAAATATTGTTATTATTACAATGCGGGTAGCCTTACATTGCGCCTGTAACTGTATTCTTATTAATATATGGGAATTGCATGATGGGAACTGAAATGAAAGTAAAATAGCCATTCCTTATAACAAATTACTAGATTTATCGAGTCGATATTTTGAAACCGCTGGTTTATTATCGATTTTAGTTTTTTAATGTTTTTTTTTCATTGAGTAGTGAGCTCAGGTATAGGTATTTTTGTAAAAAAGAGTCAAGTATTATTTTATAACCATAATATAAAGCTGTTTCTATTGTAAGTTATTTTCTAAATTCCGCGAAATATAGTCTTATGTGAATAAGACATATTTCTTATGTGAATACAGACTTAGATTGTAGGTAAATATAATTAATTTGTTTTGGTTAAGCTTAAAGAATATAGTATTAATGTTATACATAACAAAATTCTATAAATAATAACTGCAAAAACCGTACCACTGTTGAGGATAAAATAATATATAATCCACAATGACAATGCCAATTGTACAATGAGCGACGAACCATTACAGTGCATTTTGGTATTGTTTCGTACGACGACTTATTGCACTTAAGCTTTTTTATCAGTAGATACATTTGGCAACTCATTGCTTGTATACAGTGAGTCATGTTTAGTATTAAATGCGCGAGAGGACGGCGAGCACGTTTTTACCAGTGATTTTCCTTATTGTGATCTAAATGACATTCGACGATCCGTTACAGTTGTTTCCAGTGGAGAAATGGTTCATTTTACAAGAAGCGCTGAAGGCCGACTGGCCGAGAGCTATCTCCGGGTTCACGGTGCTGGAGACCGAGAGACGCATATTGCAATGCGGCCTCGATTACGGCTTTAAAGTGTACTGTCCGTACGGCAATGTTAGCAACGGAATTGTGGCTGTTAATATAAAGGTACTTATGTTTTGCAATTTATATTAGATTTTTTTCATATCCAAGTACGTATTCGACCACGAGTAATAATTTACACGATCCAAAATTAACTGTATGATTTACACCTTTATACAATTTATTTTTATGTATACGCCTTGAAATTCCGTGAGCTTTGAGATTTAATAAACTCAAACGAATTAATGAAACCAACTACTACATTCTGAGTCAAGACGGTCTGCCGTACTACAAGTCTTGAACATTCGCCGCCGTTTCATGTAAAAATAGAAGTCAATAGTTAGTCTAAACGACAGCGAATCAAAGCAAAAAACCTTCGTGGAAATTAAGGCAGGAAAATCTTGGTAGAAATTAAAGGAGGAAAAACTTTTTGGAAATTTCCCATAATGTAATATATCTTAGGAATTACCTCAGCATACGATGGTTTGTTAATACAATAAACAAACGCTTCAGTTATCAGTATAGTCAATGTGGTATATATTGAGGTAGGTATTTATATGATAAGACACGTCGATGAATCGTCCTGGACCGCACCGACACAGAATCCATTACGATCATAACGAAAAAGTTTTCAAAATAATCCATATTCCATTCAGAAGTGTGTTGCTCATGTATATAATACAGGCGATCATTTTGATCTTACCTCATAATATTCCAACTCACGTTCTAACGTTCTTAATTTAAAACATTGTCTTTTTGTCTATGTATAATACTATAAAAGCATAGATTCACTTGCGACCAATACGTCTAAATAGTCTGAGATTAACATTCTTAAAAACTTGTCCAAGATTATAAGATGATGTTCATAAGCTGTAGCGGTAGCTTCTCGAAACGATACTCGTGTAAAAAATGGTAAAATGAGCAAAACTCATATCAATCAAGCAAAACTCATATCAATTTCCCAGGAGAACCATTAACATATATTCTTGCAGAAAACATTCCATGAACTGATCGTTCAGTGCCCCAGCGACGACACAAGTCAACTGGAAGATGCATTGAAAACAACACAAATTATCGACTGGGACAGAGAATGGGAAGTCCCCTTCGCGCCCAAGCACGTGATAGATTGCATCAAACGAGTCATACAAGATAAGAGACTGTATATACGCAGCATTACAGTCACTACGGCGTATGTTTTAGATAAAACGTCAGAATTTTTTAATGTTACGTAAGTAGTTTATAATATTTGCTCATTCACCCGTATCGTGCGGGTATCCGTCATGGATTCCGCTGTGCTACGGGGAGACGCAGATAGATATGTCGATACTGATCAGCTAAAATCCTACGATGTTCCAGCTATGGCCTTGAAATATTACACTTGAAATACAGGCTTTGTATAGTATTTCAATTAATCTCGGTATTTGTCATTAAGAATACTGAGGATGTTAACTTATTATTTTTTATTATTTTAATATTATTTGTTCATAAGGTCACTATTATTGACATATCTTTTACGTATTTCCTTACTTACTTCTTACTTTTTATACAACACCAAGCTTTTATAATACTTTATTTTAATTTATTGAATTTATTTTTATTTATTTGAAATTACTTGACAGTCTAATAATATATTTTGTTCGAAGTAATGAAACTTGTTATAAAAAAATTAAAAAATGTGTTTTTTTTTCAGTTTACCCCCGGCATATTCTTTTACACTATTATCATTGGAACACGTAGAGTTGCTCGACTCTACTTGGCCACATAGATATCCCAACTCAGAGTTTTACTTCGAATTATTAATAAAGGCGAACTTGGGATATGGATTGTTCAGAGGCGGCAAGTTAATATCTTGGGTTCTTATAAAAGAAATGGGAGCTCTCACACATCTGTACACGTTAGCGGAAGAAAGAAGAAAAGGCTACGGAGAGCTGGTTCTAAAATTGATTTCGGACGTACTTCGTAAAGACGGAAAACCAGTTGTCGCATTTTGCGTCGCAGGGAACGACAAGGCGGACAAATTGTATAGAAAACTCAAATTTCAAAGTGTTATGGACGTGCTATGGTGCACTTTTTCAGGAAAAATGCGATATGACGATGACGGTCTTCACATACAATAAAGACAACAAAACCCTCGACTATTTACTCATTTATGTGCATTTACATACCAGTCTTTTGTTTTTCTGCTCGCCCTAAGCCTTCCCAAAGCCTTCCCCGGTTTGAAGTATGTGGTAAGGGAGACATACTTTTTCGAGGCATTCCAGCTTAGTCCTCAGGGGTAGAGGCGCATCTGTGGTCGACTTATCAGAGGTTGATTACAGATGTTTATAGGCGGCAGTAGCCACTTACCATAAGGTGGACTGCATACCTGTCCTCTACTTCCTTATTATAAAAAAAAGTCCTCTAAAGGGCTGGCAGAGAGGACGGAGCGTCAAACATCTCTATTCTTACAGACCTGACGTGTATTTTTCACTTCGAACACTCTCTTCATACATCCTCGCTACATACATCTATTATACGTACAAAATTCTATTATTTTTCATACAAAATATTTATGAAATATAACATTATAATTACACGGGAATTTAACCGTTCATTTGATTCGAAAACAGATTACTTGCAAAACATAATGAATACAAAAAGGGGGATTTTTTTAAAACTTTCCAAACTGAGTTTTCCTGTAGTGGAAAATCTCTGCAAAGTTTTCTCTTTGATCCGGCGCCACCGTTCAACACTGGCGCTCGCCCGCCAACAGTTGCGCTAACTTCAATGACTTCAATTTGTTTTGACTTGCCAAAGCTCTACCTGCAATTGTTTGAAATCTATAACGTAATGTCGCGCTTTTAATCCCTGATTAATTATTTGAAATGTTTTCTGACATCTGTCACTGGCTGTGTTCATATTTTTTATCTGTTTTCTCTTTATTAAAATACGTCGATGGCATAATTAACAATTGCCTAAATGGAATTGACTCAAGATTCAAGGTCATTCAACGAGCTATGGAGCGAACTATGCTCGGAATCTCCTTGAAGGATAGGATCAGAAATAACTATCCGGAGTAATCGACGTAGCTCAGTAGATTAGCTTGCTAAAGTGGCAATGAGCTGAGCGTATCTGCCGAAGAAGAGATAGCCAGTGTAATAGGCGAGTTCTGGAGTGGAGACCTTGCAAATGTACAGTAGGACGCCCTCCAGCCAGCTGGGATGACGACCTACAAAAGATTGAAGACAGAAGCTGGATGCGGCAAGCCGAGGACAGGGTGTTATGGCGTTCTTCGGGGGAATCCTATGTCCAGCAGTGGACTGAAATAGGCTGATGATGATATTGTTGATTCGAGTATGTCAGTAATTTATTAGTCATTGCCCTGTTGTATATGTCATTATTTCCGGGAAATTGATAAATCGTAACCAAAATCACATAACCACACACTTCGCACTTCGCCGCCACTTCGTCGTACCAATAAAAGTACTTAACAAATAATTCTATTATTATTTCTGCTTGAACTGTTAAGTCGTTTTCGAAAATAGCATTCGGCGCGGGCTCACCGGTGACGTTAAAATTGCTAAAAGACTTCATGTGACGACGTCGCTTCAGGCTTTCATAGTTTTGAAACGAGCGCTCGCTCTAGCTGCAGTTTGCGGTCTGCACGTGAATGCACTTGGGGATTAAAATTTTTCTGCTCGAACGTCCTCTAGGGGGCGTGCACACTTTTGCTGGTTTTCTGCTAGGATTTTTATTGAAAAGTCCGATTTGCAATTCCGCGCGACTATAACAAGCTATAAATTTTAAGGTACTGTTTATTTGATTGTTTTATGAGCGATATGTTTATGTAGTCGTTAAATATTTGATTATATCATAGATAATTTTATAAAAAAATATATATATTGTAACATTATAAATATTTTGCTACATGTAGGTAGGTACCTACTACATAAAACGTAACACATCACCGCTGTCATGCAGCAGAGAAAAATACACCGTGTTTTGAATTCTCCGCGTATAATAATCAACACCACCCACTAATTCATTTCATGATATCAATGTATATGACTTCTCATACGTTATTCATGGTATACACCGAATGTCACCAGTGAAGTATTTCAGGGTAAATTGATTTTCACTACGTTCCACGTTCTCGCAGCGAATCCTGCAATATTCTCGCGAGTGGTGCTCAAATACAGGTTGTAAATTGAACATTTTAAAGCTTGCATTTTTCCAATAGCGTCGTAAAATTTTAATGACCTGGATTAATTTTAAGTTACAATTGGTACTGCAACTGAATTCAAGATCTCAGGGTCCAATGGAGTGGCTGTGTCTAGGGTATTTAGCCATACTTGGCTCCACCTATTAAGGATTCTTTAGACTACAATAAAATACTACAGAAAATGAGCAAAATTAAGTGAGGGGTAACGTTTGAGGAGAACTATGGACGGCATCATACAGTCACACTTATTTGGGTCAAACGAATTATACAACCGTTCATACCATGCTTGTTGACTTGCTGTTATAAAAATAATGAACTCGAATAATATTACCTACATTAAAGCTATTAGTACATATCCAGTGGGGGTCCTGGACCAGGCCAGTGCTGGTGTAGAAAGAGCTTCGTACCGATGCATCTCGTATGGGCTAACAGTGAACTGAAAAAGTTGTTGTTGATGATAAGAATAATTTTAAGCTCGTTCATGGTGGTGTTAGGGTCATGATAACCTAGTTTCAAGAACGTCACAGGAAACGGGAACCTGTGAATGTAATTCCGACAACAAGGGTCGGTAATGTTGGGAGAATATATTTTTTTAACGCATAAACTGTTTAGTTTTGTATATTTCTTTTTGCATATGTGTATCTGCTACCTTAAGCTGGATACCTTAAGCGGGCTAACTTAAGCTGACTAAATTAAGCGGACTAACTTAGCTAGCTTACTTAACAGGGCTAACTTAAGCTGGCCAACTTAAGCGGGCTAACTTAACTAGGTTTAAGGTTAAGGTTTAAGACTTTATTTCTCTAAAGAATTTACAATAAATTCACTTACAGAGAAATGCAAC
>DWEI01002592.1:0-14076 GCA_018245875.1 Mysoria ambigua | reverse complement strand
ATGTGCCCGATGCAGGGCAATAGGCTCACCACCTATTACATAGTGGGACGTAAACGTAACCGGTGAATCGTGGGAATACAGGCGTGAAGTTACGTTATATTCATTACACGCAACTATGATCTATTACTTGTACTGAATACAATTTTGGGACTATTTAATCCTCTGATAACTGTACTTTGATCTGAACAACTATGTGTTTCAAAATAAGCGAGATTTGTTTTGACCACAAAAAACGTCAGGCTGATACAGGCTGATAGCTGATAATGGTCTCGAGTGGCTATCTCCTTCTACCGTAACGTATACTATGCACTGCCTCTTTTACATTGCTAATGTACGTACATTAGTATAATATATCTATGATATAGATAAGTAATGTCCACAAAAATTACTTGTAAAAAAGAAACGTTTTATTATTTATATACATACAAGCGTATAGAAAAAAAATATAAGAATCTATAGTAATACTTCTCTGTAAAATAGTTGGCATGGAATCGAACAAAATTAATGCATAAATGGTCAATATATGAAAGTACTCACTCATAAATTTCCTAGGCAGTGTATTATACTACAATGTGATTTTTTCTGCGATTGTTCGACTAATATTCCTCAAATTTTAGTCTATGTAATGCCTAATGCTTACATTCCGACGTGGGTCTAATAGAACAATGAAAGTATTATAAGCACAAATTAAGTAGGTATGAAAATACTTACAGAAATATTTAGCATTATTTGTTTTCTGTCTACGACAAGATATCAGAGGTGAAGATATAATAAAAATAAGTATATGCTTAAACAAGACAAAGAAAAGGAAACAAAAAATAATTATTAAAAAATGTTTATTAGTGTTGTTATTTATTGTGAATAATTCTATACTACATGAAGCCTGGTAGCAAGATAGGATATTATATTTTTATTGATGTATTGCCATTGCTTTACCTAAAACAAAAGATTATTAAAATTAGTAAGAATATCATCATCGTCATCGTCAGCCTCTTGAGGTCCACTGCTGGACATAGCCCTCCCCTAATCGGCGCCACTCCATCCGGTCCTGGGCCTTCCGAATCCAGCAGCTTCCCGCTGTCTATTTAGTAAGAATATAAAATGCATAATATGTATAGTATTTAAGTTATTTTTTTTTAATTACCAATAGCCTTGTTCTCGACTGTTATTTCAATCGATGGAAAGCGAGAATGTAATATGCTTGCCTAGAAAATATCTATTCACTCTTGTTTTGTCTTGCTCAAGGCTACACAGTTTGGACTGTAAAAGCTTATCGTTACCAATAAGTCGTGTAGCAGGTTTCTCCAGAAAGTTGAATGCATCTAGTTGGTACTTGGAAGATCGGCAAGGTGGCAATAGTAATCCATGAAACTTGCACTAGTGCTTGATATAAAGCAAAAAGTTGCTCGGGCATGAAGTCCCGCCTTCAAGGTTCTCTAGGCCAAGATGCCAAGTTTTTTCTCGCTGTGTTTGCTTGAGATTTGATTTGGCATCAAAAATTAAGATTAGACGACTGATCCATTCGTATAGCAACTTATAGGCAGTGATGGTTGAATACGTCTTGGAAAGTCGAAGTTAGAATGAAGAGACTCCGTTTGTAGGTGAAAAGATAAGTTTGTATTTTCAAGCATTGAAACTTTCTTAGCGCGCCTCTTTCAACGACGAATTTAAGGGTTTGAACAAAAAGCTTTAACATATTATTTTATTTGATGTATCAATCGTATATATCGTCAACTAAATTGCAATTCTTTATAATATCATATAATAGTACGATAGTTTACACAGGTGTAAACAATATTAAAAGTTTTATCATATTAATAAGGATTGTAATGAGATAAAAAAGAAAATTACTAAAGCATCAGCCGCTTTATATAGACTAGTGATGTAACGAATGTCACTTTTTAAACATTGGCGAACGCGAATGTCTGATAATGACATTCGCGAACGCGAATGCGAATGCGAATATTCGTTACATCTCTAATGTAGACAAAGATATTATAGGATTGTTTTTAATATAATTTACATGTTTCATGCATCATAGACTTTATGAGATTGTCGAATGTACGAGTAACATCTTGACGTGTACCTATTTGTATAGATAGAGATGACAAAACTTGGTGTTCTCTACTTACACCGTTAGAGTACTCGCATAACGATATAACAATAATAATGTCAAAAGTTGCTCACCTACTTCGAAGAACCTCCCTGTCCCCCACCCTGGGCGCCACCTTGGGCGCCGGCACCTGCTCCAGCGCTGAACCCGATTCCAGCTTTCGTTATAACAAAATATAATTAAACAGAATTCTTAACAACTATCCATAATCATAAATAATTCAAGAAATGAGCATAACTTTATTCGTGAAGGACTGAATGTGAGCAATTAGGTATTTTTTCGTAGTAACCTCGCAACACGCATGTATTAGATTTTTCTTATCCCACTTCAGATGTTAGATTTTTCTTACTTGTATATATGTAAATGTACTAAATATGCATAATTCTAAACTTTGTATTAGTTAATAGCAAGGAATATATTCAAACAGTTCAAAATTAACAATATTTATTCATCTAGATAGTTACGAATTAACAATAAGTTATATTCAAATCAACAATATTCTAAATATAACATTACTTTATTTTATACTATACTACAATAATTTAAGCACAGACATATTATAAAAACATTATTTAAGCTAATATAATCACTTTAATATTACAGTTAAGCATTATAAATATGTACAATTGGTATAATATTGACATCACCGTACCTTAGTTTTGGCGGGAACCCAGCTAATTATCTGCTGCGCTATAGTGTCATAGTTACTCCTCTATGTTTTGAATTTTTAAATTAAACAGCCAAGATTATAAGTCACCAGTAACAAAAACATAACTAACTAATAGATATATTAATATTATTCCCTAAATACACTAAATATATATAAAATTTTATTAAATATAGAAATTTAATATTTAATATTTCTAACACACGCAACACAAAACTTTCTATGATTATGGAAAATATAAAAAATTGTTACCAAATTTAGCAGAAAATTATTCTACTTAGATATTGCCAAGAATACCATGGATATAACACTTACCTCCTCCACCGAATCCTCCGCCAGCGCTTCCGCCTGCATCGCCTAAAAATAAATATTAAGTAAGTAACTTTTAGCAGTCTACATGTGGCCAGTACCTGTTGATCGGTTACTGATTGAAATTAAAAATAAAATAAATTTAGTTTCTAGCTTTAACTAATATTCAGGTGAAAAGTAGGACGTCCTTGTAAATAAGCTTGGGACTATGTTTACATAGGAATACGTACCACCTCCTTGGCCTCCACTGCTTTGTTCATATGACTGTAAAATAAATATAACAAAGTAGAAACTAATATAAAATTATATATTTTTTAATTCATTTATTGGTTTAATTTGCCATGTAGATATTAAATGCACTATGATTCTTATTGAGTATTCATAGCGCATAGGTAACTTTTTATTTAATAAACTAAATAGTGATTAAAATGTTTTTTCTCTCTATTATCAACCGTGAAATATATCCAAAATACATATGAAGTATATGCACGTTGAGGCAATATTGATTTATTAATATTATATCATAAACTAAAATAATATCAAAAAATAATCAATCAAATATTAACTCACGTCTCCGATCATCATAACAGCAATCAGTAGAATGAAAGTTAGCTTAAACATTATTAGTCTGGAAAAAAATATTTTCATTAGATAACGTGTAATATATACTTTCCTTCTTTAAACACCAACATGCACATAGACCACTTGGCCTAATATTGAATATTGACAATGCAGTTACAATGGAATCATTGACTAATTTTTTTTTATTTTTACTCACCTCGTTTGCTAGTGTACTTTAAAATCGCAAAAATATGCACAATGCTGTGTCAAGCACGTTAGGCGTACATTCGTTTAAAACCGTTTATATATATTGCAAATATACACATTTCCGCTGTTTTTACAAGCGTTTGATCGTATCACAAAATGATGATTGTCAAATAATCACCTAAAATTGAAAACGTTTTATACTCGCTATTATATTCAATTGCAATGGTTCTACACACTGCATTGTCTGTTTTATTAAACCAAGCGCGTATAACGCTTGGAAAGAGAGATCGTCGAGTTTGGCATCTCTTGTTCACGACACGACGCAATTTTGGGATTCGAGGATGTCTTCTTCATCTGAAAATTCTCAAAGGGTTAACAACCGCTTCTTAAAAATCGCCTTCAATGGAAGCGGATAGCAGAAGCGGATATAAGGGAAGCAAAATACGTCGACGCAAAGTTCTATACAATAGGATCAAAATCTTTAGCAAACTATTGAAACCAGCAAAACTTTACGAAACGGTGATTGCCTTGCTCAATGGGTCGATTGCGAATGCGTTTGCCAATCCTGTCTCAAGTACTCTTGAATTTGTCTAGCTAGAGTTTCTAGTTAAATTATCTAATAATGCCTTGGAGTTTGGATTTGTGCCCGGAAAACGACTATAGGCTTACCACCCATTTCATTGCAGGACGTAACATTACTGGTGAAACTTGGAAGTATAATACACTCCTCTGCCTTCGTCTGCGGAAAACTACAGGCGTTATGTTACACGTTATTTAAATGGTGATGATGATATCATTTTATTTTGAAGTAGCCTACATTATTATATTATACTTTCTATGTACATACGTATATACGTTTCAAAATAACTTAGTATATTAGATTTTTATAAAAAACGTTCACTAATAATGTGTTATTACTCTTTCAACTGTGTATTTTATCTCATGGCACCACATAACCTCGCGGTCCGCGTGCGGTGGCGTTGTTAAAAATCCATTAGGACATACTAGCTGCGTTCGGCTGCTTTGGTTGCGTTTGGATGTTACACGCTCAGACGTGTGTTCGCTCGCTCGTTCATTAAATGAATAATTTAATATGAATTCCTAAGATGAAAATAATAAGAAACAATTGATTTTAAAAATCTTTAAGCATATAAAGATAAAAATATCTAATTCTTTGTACAGCTTTTAATTTACGGCTGTCAGAATTGATCGTTATTGGACTATATTGATTTTTAGATTATATACACAATGTAATTATGTATTTCTTTTTATTATTTTTATGTATATTTTACTCATATGTGTGTCTATAGGTACTAGATTATTATATAAAACAAAGAACGTCCGGTTTCGGACGCATTACATATTTTACATCAATATCGCCAAGGCTTGCCTGTTAAAAACACATTGACATTTAGAAGGATGTATTTTATATGATATTTTTTAAATACACTAATCATCAATTAAACAATACAGGTACCTACATACTGACTGGTTTAACATTCAATATGGGTGTTAATATTGTGGAATAACGTTCCATCACACCTGTAATCCACGTCATATCTGTCATTCAGTTTCATACACGCGCGTCGATTTTGGAGATTTATGACTCCCTCATCAGACGCGTGTGGTACATTTAATCAAAAATCGTGTCTTGATAAATGTCTCGTTAACAACAGTGTCGGCAAAATATTAATATATTAGTATTATTGCATAATATTAATATTTTTTATGAATGTGGAGGAGGCGCGGCAGATCTGTAAGGATAGAGATATTTGGCACTCCGTGCTCTCTGCCTGCCGTGAAGATATGTATGTATGTATTTTTATTTTTTATTTTTTATAGTGCCCGATGATGCATGGCAATAGGCTCACCACTTATTCCATAGTGGGACGTAAACGTAACTGGTGAATCGTGGGAATTCCGCATTCCTCTGTCTACCCCTTCGGGGATTACAGGCGTGAAGTTACGTTACGTTTATTTTTTATATTTATAATCACCGAAAAACTTACAGCTAAAAATGACTTTAACATATATGTATATTAAGTGAAGGCCAATTACAAGTTTTCACATATAACTTAATATATTAACTGCCTCTACAAGTAAACTGAAAGATTTTTACTTAAGATTGTTACATAGACATAAGTTATTATGAATTAAAAATTAAAATTTAAATATTTTAGTAATAAAATTTAAATAATTATATATATTGTCTGTCTCGATTATCGTGTTGATTGCAAATGCGACTGTCGAAAGTCCTGGGTTCAATTCTCTGGTCGAGTACTACTATCCAAAATATCCAAAAAAAGTTCCGAAATTGGAACTCAGCGCCATCTGTTAAATACTTACTAAATCCAAATATATAATTGAGGTATGTAAATTGGTTAACTCTAACTGCCATCTATTGAAAACACTAAAAAACTTAAAAGTGAATTCAAATCTTATCTATAAAATTCTGCAAAACGAGGCACTTATCTGGTTGTGTACGCGTCTGGATATTGTAGAATAGAGTATGTTTAGTTTGAGATTAGATAAGCAGCGCTCGCAGATTGCGACGATGCACCATGCATCCTCGCTGGTCACAGTCATATTGCCTGGCTGGGCGGCATGACTGCGGGCAGCGTGTAGGTGGTGCGACAGACTATGCTCTACCATCGCCTGGCGTGAAGATTATGGACATAACCCCTCAGGGGAAGCCAGCTAGCACTGGACATACGCTGATAATGACGATGATGTAGCTTTGTATCTCTATATGTAAGGACAAGCACGGAATGAATTTTGAATTCAGCGATGCACAGGAATAGCATGAATGAAAAATAAAACTAAGTATATAATAAAAAAGTATTTTATTTTATTTTTAAAATGTTAATAGCGTTCGTATAATATATTTCTTTTCAATACATAACATCTTTTTATAAATAATTGGTGATGGTCGCAACTCGGACTAGAACAAGACCGCAACATTTTCATGACCACCTGACATACCTACCTACGGGAACATGCGATTGTGTCAGGTGACATAGCCCGCCCTTCAAGTCTAGGTAGCTCAACATTACACCCAGACGCAATGGGCTGTTTCTGCCAAATTTATTCTATTGGTAAGTGCGATATAATATTGATAAGTTTGGTGCGAATTATTTTGTCCGTTGACGTCATCGGCAGTTTGTCCAGGAAAACAACGCCGCTTAGATGCTTAGTCTTTGAAAGTTTGCCTGTAATTAAAAGATAATGTAGTCAATATAAAACGGTAGAGACAATTACAATCATACCGCTGAATATTCTTAAAGCAAACCTGAATTGTCTTGTCATTGAAGTTAATTGAGACGATGATTAGTACTTACTGGCTACTAGCTCTTTAATTTCCTGCGCTGTCACGTAACATCCGTCACGCGGCACGACGCACGCCACCGGTATTTCCCCCACGTCCTGGTCGGGGATGCCGCACACGCAAACCTCACGAACGGCCGGATGCGTGTGGATCACCTCTTCCAATTCCGCTGGCAGGATCTAGTTTAAAGTAGCGCTAATAAATGATAGTTTGTAAAAAGTAACGTTAACAAGAGTTTCCTCATTATGTTATTAAGTAGTTACAGTATCGAGTATCATTATTATGTAATCTAGGGTTTACAAGTGTATTCGAATTCAAATATATTAAATGCTATTATAGATAACGTCTACGCCGTAGATATTGTACGTCGTAACATCTGTTACACCAAATAATTAAAAACGATATTTTTTTTTCAAAGTAAAATTAATTATAATAACATGATAATTTCTATGCTTGATGAGCGACTTCAGTCGGTCCACAAAGAAGAAGTTGTCATTCTCGTCTCGATATAAAAGATCTCCGGATTTATAAAACCCATCCGCCGAATGTGTTCTGGCCGTTTCTTCGGAATCGTTGTAGAAACCCTGCAAAATAAAATACTTGTTAAAATATTAAATTTACACAAGTTATTTTCTGATTATACAGGAAGTTTTGGCATTTTGGCTGATGCCGGTAAGAAACGTGCCATAAGGAAAATTAAGGATTATCAACAGAAATTAAAGAATTGAATGATGCATATTACGTTTATTAATTTCTCTTGATCGGTGTAAAAACCATATTTATTTATACTCAATAGTGGCACGGAATCTAGAATAGCTACTAATGCATGGCGATAGGCTCATTCCCTATTGTACGGAAGCACGTATATATTTGTCCTTATAGGGAAATAAAGACGTCAATTTTTGTTCGTTTTACTCAATGGTAAAATCAATATTAAATACTTAGGTAATAGCCGAAAAATCCTTAACATTGAGCCATACATACAGAAAAATTTTCTCCTTTCACCCAAAGCTCTCCTGGCGTGTTTGGTTCTGTTATTTCCAAGCCCGTATCGGGATCCACTAACTGCACAACAGAGATAAAGGATTATAGATAATTAGATTAGTAAAATAAATATATTGTCCGCTAATATACAAATTCTTGGCTCAACCATTACTAATGTTTGTGTTGCTCAGCTTGGGTTAAAATTGGACAGGTACATGCTTTAGTTTCCATTGTTATTAAAAGAGCTTAAGTTAATATAAACAAGTAATTAGAGTATTATCCGGATTTACCTTAAGTTGATAAGGCGGCATGGGTCTGCCACAGGTGCCCGGTGGCCCCAAAGGATTTGGGGCCAGACACGGCCCCAAGGTCTCCGTCATCCCATATGACTCCATCACAACAGCGTCTTTGTGAAGTAATGCCTGTTTGATGTATAACATATATATTTTCATTATTCTTATTTCAGTTGTTAAATAGGTATATATGTATTACATAAGCTATCGAGTTACCTATCGGAAGAGATGGCATCGATGAAACTAGGATTGTACCTTGACTCTTTAAATATTATTAATCTAATTAATTCTTATATTTATTACACAAGCTGTTGCATGAAAATAACTGGCTTTTCTATGAGAATGAGAAAATATTCCGCCGTAAAGTATCTTAATAAATAAAATCAGACATAGATTCCAAACATTTACGTTTTATTTGCAACATTTTATGTTTTGCGTTTTTGCGTGCCTTTATATTTTGCCTTGCGAGTAATTTAAATTAATAAAATGTTAATAGATATCTGTCAAGTAACGGTATTATTATACGTATAGATAAGATATGGAATGGATCATGCATAATGTTCACTAAACACAAAGATAAATCGTTAAAATAAGTGTTTACCTAATTCTTGTAAAAAAATCCATTAAAACTTTAAGAAAAGTGTACTTCACTGAATTTATTCTGAACGAACGTAATTGCATGCTTGTTGTTCCCAAAAAGTTAGGCAGCGAAGAGTGGTACAATCCGACGAAATATGAGTTACGTATAGGTGCTTTCCAAAATGGAACAGATACCCTGACATTTCGTACTCACCCGGAACTGTGTCACGACATCCTGATATATTTTGGATCCAGTGACAAACACGACACGGAAGCACGTAAGATCCAAATCCTGTTTGCGCCTCAGCAGCGATGACATTAGCATTGGACTCATTAACGTTAATACAGGCTGTAATGATTATGTTCATGCCGTTATATTGTATATTTTATAAAATTGTAATACATTGATCCATCAACGTATCGGTTGAAACAGTTCTATTGATATCAATTTTTGAGTGGGCCACAAGGATCACTCGTAAATTTTACCTTGTAATTATTGATGATATTAATAATTTGGTCGAAATCTTCTGGATTTGATGTCTGAACATTAGTGTGATGCATTAGTGGAGACCCTACGGCATTGAATAATCCAGATATCCAGTTCACAGGGGATACGTTCATGTTGATTGCGTTTTTTCTGAAAATATGTATATGTATATGGTAATGAATTCACAATTGATCAAAATCCAAACCATCAGTCGACGAATTGCATTTAAAATGATAAAGCCCTCTGTTCTAAATAAATTTAATTTTATCACCTACTTCTAATCATCTAGATTCTACAGTCTGGCGAAAACTTTCATATTTCCAACTATTCATATACAATGATATTGACTTCAATTTTCTACCAAATTCTCTTAGTTTTTGTAACCATTGTTCTTTATCTATATTTTAAATGTTTATAGTTAAATATTTTATTGCTATGTCACCCAGGTATATTTGTTTCAAGCACGACCATCAATTTTAAATAACTTCCTACGAGTAAACCATTTCCAATAAGAATCGGCTTGAGTAACATACTTTGCTCTAACTTACATTGTATACTATAATACTTACTCCTTGTTCTTTTTATTGGCCATGGCCATAAATTTACGTATTTTGGAAATATAAACATTATGTTTAACTGCCGCTAATTTTATGTGTCCGGTAGTACCACTGGTGCTTACTAGAAGTACATGCACTTTGTCTACGTCGAATTCGGCGGGTCTGTAAACAAATTGTCTATTAATATCCCATACAAAGTTCAAAGAGGTCGTTTGAAATGCTGATATCGTATTTGAAGGGTTGTTTAAAATGGATTGTTAATAAGACCATTAATAAGTATCTGTGGAAAGGGCTGGAGGGACAAATGCTTGTAGTGAGAAGGACGAACCAACACTTCAATGTGAAACTGTTCACAGATCCATTGCTACTTCTAAGAAACGTAAACATTTCATGGACCGGCAACGACATACTTCAGTACCGAAACAAAATTGTTTTAATGACAATAAATTGGTTCAGTGTGAAACTTTTTGGAGCAGTGACACTGCGCTGCGCGAATATAAACTTATAGTACTTTAAGTGTGACATTTTGGTCAAATGAATATTACATTACATTGTAGGTAAGTATATTTACATACTTAAAGTCCTCAATCGATTCATTCGTTCCATGTTTTTCTACAAATTTTTCCATACTATTGGCTCCGTTGCCGAATGTTATGACTCTCGTCTCGAGACCTAACTCTGTTATGACATCTACGTAAACATCATAACTGTCTTCTTCGCAGAATGCTAATTTGGGCCTTGCGAGTTGAAAAACTTTTTTTATTTCATCTGAAATAATAAAAGAAACCGGTGAAAGCGAAATATACCTATACAGACCTGACTTATTTCCTTTGTACGTACGCATGCATATGAAAGCCAATTACTCACACTCTTACAAACCAGATGTACTGCAAGCATTAATGCACAAAGAAACTTTCGTCGTCGTCGTTATGAACGTCGTTTCGAAGACGTCTAAGTTTAATTAATAACTACTTACCATGTTTATATAATGGGTCAACACCGTTTATAGGAAGTCCATTGAGCAGCGCCGCGTAGTACGGTATGTACAAATCGAGGTGGTTTCGTCCACTGAGGCACAGTACATCTCCAGGTTGAACGCCAACGTCCCGGAAACACCTCGCGAGCCGAATGGACCGATTTAATACTGACACGTTCGTTTCCTCTTTACCAGTTGCAACATCTATCTAAAATAAGTTGTATAGATTTAAAATGTCATTTTCACCCATTTATACCCGTCATCTTTGGACTTGGGTCTCTTCTGGATAAGAAGAGTTTTAGGATTATAATTTACTGGGATGCCAGGAAATGTGGCAGATAGATACAATGTATACAATGCAAAAGATCAAAGCTCACCTGGCATATAACATTGGGACGTTCTTTCATGCCTTCTAAAAACAGATGACCAAGATGCTGATCTCGTTTAGAGGTATCAGGATTTTGCAATTCAGTATTCATTGTCGCCTTCAATTAATGATTGTACACAGTTTAATTTCTGATAGTCCTCAAACGGTGTTTATATAAAAACAATTGATATTGAATCGATGTCTGCCAAAAAAAAGATAGTTTTGAAAACTGATTCGTATATATTTACTATTGCTGTAAGAATAATTCTCGTACTGACTGCCTGGTTGGTCGTGTTCGTTGCAAAATGCGATTGAGAATCGGGAGGCCCTGGGTTCAAATTTCGGGTTAGGCGCTTTCGGATTTTTCTAATTTGGACTTTCTAGTAATGGCCAAGAGTATGTTGTATGCTAATAGGCTCACCAGCTATTCCATAATAGTGTCTTCCAGTCCAACCACGTAAATGGTGATATATTGGTGTATCCCTTTGCCTAGCTCTTTAGGGATTGTAGTCTGATATTCTTATGAAATTCGTAGAAGATAAAATTTTTCAACGCAGCTTTAAACGGTAATTTATTACGATAAGTTGATGCAAAAAACTGTTTTAAACCTAATTTAAATAAAAAGTAATACAGTATTTTTGGATTTTAAAAATATGGAATGTGATCATCTCATCTTGACTGGGTTTAATTTGTTTTTATCCTCCTTGTATGTAAAAAGTTCTCTCTTGAGTTGTCAATAAATCAAATGTTGGTGTAAGTGATACCTCGTCAATAGTGTCTTTGAATAAAAACTATGTAAGGAGTAAACTTCATTTCATAATGCTTGCTGTCAATTAAAACTAACGGTAAACAATTTCATGTAAATTAGTTATATTTTCTATGTGGAAATAATGTTAGTCCCGCTACATCATGGTAACAAACGAAAATGTCTTCTTTTTTATGTTTGTTTTATATGTGTAACATGTAACTTCATGGATGGAATAAAAGTTTTTCTATTTCTTTCTATTCCTAAAATGATCACACCGTTTGGCAACTAATAATAGTGTCCAAAAAATGTTTTTGAACAATATTAATAGGCTAGGTTGTTATACGAAGCTTGCTATTCCAAAAATAACCAAGTATCCATGCAATTTTGCAATGAAGACTTCGAAACAGATTCTTTTAGTAGACTATACTTTTCACTGTACATAACAATAACCTTGACTACGTGTAATGTTTGTCTCATCTTTAAAACAACTGTTTCATAGGTGTAATTTTCATTTGACTCAAATGCTTTAAGATAATTTATAGGTTAAGAGAACTTACGAGTATATATCATATGTATTATTGAGCAGTAGGTAATTGCAAACACGATCAAGTAATATGTCGACATAACACTATTTTATTCATAATAGTCAAATTACGTGTGACCTTTTTGAGACCATTTTTCTGGAATTCCCGCCAATCATAGTGAGATCATGACCGAAAATCGTGAATGAAGTAGGACCTCCTTAATATGTCAATAATTTATATGAATATTTACGAAACCTGTCATATTATAGTAATAGCAACATAACAAAAGATTATATATCTGACAAATTTAACAAAATTAGATAAGAACTTATTTATTTATGACTTTACTCAATTCAGTCCAATGTAAAACGATATCACCGAAGGTATTCTCATATTTACGTTACTTTCACTTGTGGCAAAGGCCACTTTGACTGCTATCCTATTTGTCCGCTAGTTCACTTACATTAAAAAATATAATTGAGATTTGTTCAAACTCCCTTCCCTTTAGTTTATTATTTATCATTGGTTCCAAAAATTTCATTCCTAGTATCCAAGCTATCAGATATAGAATACGTATGTCTATTTGTTTATTATAATCTGGTTCAATATCAGGCAATATAATGGATAAAATGACCTCGAAATTTATTTCTTTTAATTAAGTATTTTTCGCACTATAAGATTTGGGTATTCACAAGTGCATCCACAAGGTTTAAGGTCAATTAGAACCAATTATCACAAGTTGCCAGTTGTTACAATAATCCAGTTTCGAATTATTTTATGTAAATAATTAAATTTTCAATGGGCTTCTGAAATGAGAATAATATCTACTTGCCTATTTTAAAAGCCTAGCAACAGTGAAGTGAATATAAATTAATTATTACTTGATTTAAGTAATTAATAATAAAAAAATATAATTAATAATAAAATTAATATTTCAAGTTTTTGTGGAACACTGCAGGTACACTTAGATTATCAATACACACATACCTTTGGTAGTTTGTATAAACGCGAATCAAATTGTAAAATCTTCAATACGGAACTATATTAAACTGTATAGAAATAAACAACACCAATTAAAACTGTCAATGAGATGTGCACTGACTGTGAAGTGATCCTTGAGAATTCTGACAAAATTACGCGATAACAGTACAGTTCACGACAGAGGCGCATTACGTTGTGTGAGTCGAGAGAGCAGTCCTCGTTTTTATGATGCTTGTACACATTGGGGCATCGCGTTGGGCGAGAGCTTTACACCATTACACTAAAGTAAGACGCTCTTGTCGGTCACTGTTTGCACAGTGACATAGGATTTTTCTGCATTGGCATTTAATAAATATCGACATGGAAATTTTACAGTCGTTACAATTCACTTATAACTT
>DWEI01002591.1:0-14082 GCA_018245875.1 Mysoria ambigua | reverse complement strand
TCTTGTCAATTGAAAGTCCTCTTACTGCTTCTGACATTTTATTCAGATAAGTACTATTCACATGTCCAAGTCTACTACGCCAAGTCTCACTGGATGCCATTACTGCACCCGTGAAATGTGCCTGTGTGTTTAACTTGTACACACCATTCACCAATGTTGCTGTGGCTACCAGATCTCCCGCTCTGTTGTATATATCACAACCATCCCAGTTAAAGGTCACTTTATTACCTTTACTTGTTAGTTTACTAACTGACAGAAGGTTTGTCGTTAGACTAGGAACACATAGCACAGCTTCGACAGTAACCTTAAAATTGTTTTCGTTAGTACATGTAACAATTTGCATCTCTCCGCAACAAACAAAAGGTGCTTTGTTTTCATTTGCAACAGTTATCTCTGAATGAAAGTTTACTTGCGATACATTTTTCATCCAACTTTCATTTGTTGTCAGATGTATATTCACTTCAGAATCAATGTACCAATCTGTTTTATTAAACTTTCCATTCAGGAAAACGACATTAAATACACATTTGGTCTTATTCTTTTTAAATAATGGGCACTGGTTTTGACAATGACCATCTTCTTTACATTTATAACATGTAATTCTTTTTGTAGATGACTCTGTCATTACTGTCACTGTTTTCTTGTTCGACTTTACGACATCTGCATTTATTGCAATACCCGAATGTTCAATTGCCATGATGATGAGAGTATAACGATCGGACAAACCTGCTAATAACAATGAGCCAATCGATTCGTCTGTTATTGAAAAGCCCGTGCCATTCAACCTCTGTGCTGTCTCAATGATTTGAGTCGCATATCCCGCCATAGAATCTGTTTTCTAGACGTATGGATATCAAATGTCTCAGCACGGTTATTTCTCTTGAGAAACCACAATCGTCAAATATGGTCTTCAACGTAGTCCATAATTCTGCTGACCTCTTGGTGTTCTTTATGTGCATGTGCAATGATGGGTCTATTGTCAATATTAGCGTTGCCTTCGTTCTTGCATCGTCCACTGGTTTAACTTCAAAATCTGGCGTCGGTTTGATGTTTTCTTCATACCTTCGAGCACCAACAGATTTTCAGCCATGAAGCTCCACTCATCGTAATTCTCTCTTCCTTTTAATTAAGGAATGCTGGCAATATAGTTTGTAGTCATGTTTCCGCGATATAAATACATTGTAAAATTATCTAAAAATCTTTTGCTCAGGGCCTGTAACCTATAATAAAACAACGTTTTCATTTGACAGAAATGAGAAGAACAATATATTTTTTATAAAGTTTTTAAATTACAAATTCATAACAAAAGACAGTAAATATTACCAGACAATATTGTGATAAATAACAACATAAAGACCTGGAGCAGGGTGTCTTGAAACAATTGTTTTTACTTTCTCACATGAACGATTTTATGTTCTTCCATGCTCCTTACAGACTGGCTCCACACTCCCAACACCATACTGGCTTAAGCCTCAGTGGATGCATGCACCATGCAATGTCGACATAAAAGTTCTTAAACATTATGAGCCTATTGCAGTTGAGTGTTGGAGCTGGACACAGGCATGCCCTGAGGGTTATGCCCAAAATTTCCATGCTGAGCATGCACTTTGGGAGGTCATTGTTCTTCATTAATAATATAAAGTATAATTCAGTACAATACAAAGCAAGGATTGGATTTATGGTTTTCATTGCACAACATCTAAGGTAGTAAACATTTTGATTTCTAGGGTCCAGTTCGCATGCCGACCAAGATCCTGCGCATCACCACAAGGAAAACTCCCTGCGGTGAGGGGTCCAAGACGTGGGACAGATTCCAGATGCGCATTCACAAGCGAGTCATAGACCTGCACTCGCCTTCGGAGATTGTGAAGCAGATCACGTCCATCAACATCGAGCCCGGAGTGGAGGTGGAGGTCACCATCGCCGACGCGTAGCCCTAACTGCCCGACAATAAATATATTTTTAAATTGATGCTTTGGTTTTATTCAGAAATATCTTTTACCAATTTCATTCAAGTGGTGATAATTGTATCAGTAGAATACATCCCACGGTTTTTCTCCACCCGGTCTTAGTTATTATTTAGTAATAAATATAAAAATATATTTCTATAACTAAAATACTGCATACTGCACGTTGGAGATGTAGACTTGATTCCCACAAGTAGAGGCCTATCGTGCTCTATATCAGAATAAATTAAGGAGCTTAAATAAAGGGTACCATATTTCTTACAAAAGAAACAAAAATGCTAGCATTGAATTAAAATAAATATTTAATGTTCATAAGTTATCGCTTCCTCTTAGCAATAACAGTGTTGCCAATTTTTAGGAGCACACAACCTGAAAAAAAGAGATTTCTTTTTTAACATTACTTTTGAAGTGAAAACTATAAGCATGTATGACAGTTTTTTTTTTTCACGAAGCAGGAGATTAAGTGACATTGGCTGATAAGTCGGTAGTTACGCCCCTGCCTACAATGAATAAAAGATTGTGTCGATGACGTAACGGTAACCTTACAAAAAAAATAAACTGATTGTAGCTGGAAATAAAATAGTAACAGATGTATATTTTTGAAATGTCCTTAAAATCTTTTTAACGAAGCATGAGTAAAAACTATTGTGGATGAATATTTCTAAATTTCGGCTTTAAATAAATAATCTCTTAGTTACGGCCCTAATAAGTGATTTTCCATAGACAATTCAATGTTCTATCTTATATATAAAAAATCTACGAGAAGAATTTGCATGAAAACGTATTAGTAAAACTTTACCAATATATACTTGTATTATAAATACACTTATAATAATAAAAATTTCTCGGGAAATGTCATATATGGCATTTTAATACGAAATTAAACATACAGGCTGTTGTGTCACGATGATGAACTGCTATTTATAGATATGTACATATCCGAGCACTTACTGTACACAAAGACTTAAACATATACGCCTACACAAATACATAAAGTTTGTCCCGCGTTAGTATCAAGCCCACTAACACGAGTATAGCCGATATGTTTACTCACCACTGGGACAGTAGCCCAGCCAGTGCTTACGTATTTCAAACTAAAATATGCACATACTACACTCCATTATTTCCAGTTACAACTCTACTAGAACACATTTGTTAGGAAAATATGCTATAATACATTTCTATATATTACAATATTTGTTCTATAAATAAATATATACCAGAATGATACCAATACTTTACTGAGGACAAAGTATGGAATCCAGCGTAACGATATGATGATAACACCTCAATCGAACAAAAGCGTAACATAACATCACGAATATATTCCACGTACAAGAAGGCATACGTTTTAATTGACGCAAAAAATACAACAATTACATAACACTTTACATACGACAACTTTTTTATACACAAAAGCTGATTGTGATCGATCATTTGCCCGGTTTGGTTGCGAAACAATAAACAAAAAAACTTATCGTAGGCAGCCATTGCATAAGTTAACATGTTCGGTTCAGATGATTCATTTGATTCACGCATTAGTCAGCGCACTCTGCTACCATAATAGTATCGGAGATGGTTTCGAGTCACTTAGCATTGTTTGAAGCGTGTCTTTGATTATATATGCCGTACGAAGAAAGTGATTGAAAAAACTTCAAGGTCTGAAAGGATATAAATATCTGGGTCTAGGCGATATTTACCTACCCTTTAAGGGAACCAATGAGAAGATTTAATACAATATAGCTCTATTATCTATTCATAGACAACGGATTGGGGCCGTTTTTTTTATTCTAGTAGAACAACGCCCAAAATGCAGGGTAATATGCAGAGCTGAACGTAATGAAAATAATTCGGCCGCTAAAACAATTATTTCATTAATAGCCGAGAAAAAATCACAGGAACGATTCGACTGATTTCATTAATCTTGAGTCGTGTTTCACCTATCTTGACACAACAGGTCAGGTACTGGATGGGAAAGCTGCCTCAGCTGGCTCGCGATGAATACAAAAGAAACACGTCAGCCCTGTAAAGATAGGGCAATTTATCTCCGATCAGTCCCTAATTTCCCTATTAAAGAACCTGGGTGATGTTGTTCTAATAAAAAAATCCATTAAATTGAATCAAATATTAATTTGACGTATAATATCAAGAATAAAACATACTTAACATTAGTTGACCTATACAGGCTGTTTACTTATAACCCGATCAACGTAAACCATAAAACCTCAATACAAATCATAACCTTATTGTGCGTGCTGGCACGAAAATAAAACTGTTATTCGTACTTCCTAGTTCCCTGCGCGATATCGAACGTAATTGGTGTTCAGTTCAGTGTGGCACGGGGCCGGCGGCGACGCAGCTGCTGCTTACGCCCACCAATATCCATAGACAAACAACCTATAGACAATACATTGTAGTTTCTTATTTTCTCCTCTCTCTACCGCTTCTGCGATATTAATTCTACTGTTATAATTATACTAAACTTAACTATTTTTTTGACGTATTTACAGATTATAGTGTAAGAAACTTCTAATATATTATAGGAGCAACTGATAAAGAAGGCGTACATATAAAAATTTTTAGAAAAATAAATTTGTTCGTGATCGTTGCGTCGCGACCAATTTAGAGTACTCGGTCGCGTGATTTTGTATTTCCGTTCAGAACGCAATGTTTCGGAAATTGGTCAAATATGAATTATTCTAGAAACCCATAAATGAACACGAGGTAAAATATATCACAATTCTGTTTATAATATTAAAAACATATTTGAGATTATTTAATACGTACAACTAGCGTTTTGGTATTGAACACTGCAGTCTTCAAATATCTGTACTCAACCGGCTTCAAAAAGGAATTAAATTTAGCTCGAGATCAGTAACACATTCTTCGTTGACTTTGAAGATACATTTAGAACAGTATGGCGCGTATATTTTTCCTTTAGAATACAGTCAATGTTTACATTGTCTGAACGGCGAATGAAATTTGTAGACATCCTAAATTAAAATTAAGAGAATGTTAAAGATACAACGTAAGTTAATATATAAAATGCTGTTTGATATTAGAAACATATTTCTACTTTAAATCGGATCGTTTTGTCTGTTTATTACTTACATATTATGTTTACAAACATTAAAAAAAAATTAAACGGAAAAGTATTTTGATACTTACATTGGCAACTTATAGTATTACAATTTATAAAACAAAAAGCATTGAAAATATTAAGTTATCATTAAAGTCATACTCCCAAACGTGTGGAATTAATGAACATAAATCTAACACGATTTTTATAGAACCAATATACTTGCCGAAATGAAATAGAATAAATAACGCTCATTTTTTGTATGCGGCAGTAATATTTTTGGCGGGAAGTAACGTGCAGACAATCATAATGTTATTGCGCAAGTTTTTCTGATTTCTTTTGATTTATTATCTAAGTTATCTACGATTCCATTCCAAGTATATGCAATAAATCGTGAAGTTTTGTGATACAAACATACTTATACGTTATTTCCTTAAATACTAAAAGTATTTACTTAACTAATATTATTAGATATATAGTGAAATAATGTAATTTATATTGTTTTACGTGTATGTAAGATTTTCTTAAGATATTTTCCGGATGTATGATTCGTTACAGAACGATTGACTCAAACGCGAGTTTTATCGTAATGGCAACATGATTGCTGGTATTGGTCGTAACGTCCTAAACCGTTCCAATGTACTGAGCAAACCAAATTGTTTTCTGATAACATAAATAGTGACCAAATTGAAGATCTTAAACTTTGTTATCACAAATTTAGATTAACGAAAACATTTCGTTCCGATCGTAAACAACAATTGTAATAATTGTAAAATTGTTACAAACAGACGAAAAGAAACATTTATCTAATTAGAGCGAGCGTCAGTGTTCCTGATGCTGTAGGGTCAGCAAATAAAAGTGCAGGTTTTTTTAATTTATTTATTTCAAGAAAGGACTACCGAATTGGTCGGGTTGGTTACAAGCGCGACTGCTAATTGAGAGGTCCTGGGTTCGAAAACGTAACTGGTTAAAGGTGTAAATGTACTGGATTCCTATACCTACCTATTCGGATGTTACAGGAGTGATGTCTCACCTTATTACGTTAAGAAAGAAAATTTTCATTCACAGCTATTGCAGAACGTATAAAAATATTAATAAAATGGTAGAAGGGGTTTACAGAGTGGTATAGTACACTCGCACCATTTGCCAGTTATATTACACATCCCTTAACGGAGCAGGGCGTGGGCCTATTTATTGTCATAAGCCGGACGTCAATCGAGACTCTGAGCCATTAATAGGAATTTGAAGTTGAAAAAATCTTATGATATAGGTAATCCAATCGAATCCTTTAGTAGTGCAGCCCACAACTAGTAGACTAACGAAGCAGTAAAATGCATTTAAAAACAGAAGAATACATTAGAATAAATAATTGATAATATGGCTGTACTATAGACACAAAATATATAAGATAAAAGAAGAAAATATACATGATAAAGAATAATAAAATGACTTAGTAAGTTTTATTTATAATAAATGGTAACAAATGCGATTAAATAAAAAAATAATCTCAAAAGATGCAGCATCTGTTGTCAAATGAGGATTACCTCGAGGGTAATTACAGTCGTACCGTCAGTAGGCAGGATGACGCAACAGTCGCTATCTGGCGACAAAAATAAATGTTTGTCTCTGGCCGGCGCTACGCTCCATTGGGCATAGACAATCAGATAAATTATAGCCGAATTAACGGATCGATTTTATTTTAGGCAAAATTATATCGCAGTGTGTCTTCTATATTGTTCAGAAATCTTGTACTTGGGCTAATTTCAACCGCTCCTTTGCACGGAGGCTCTTATTTAATACAGATTTATGCGTATATTTCCTTCAAAAAGACCTTAATTAGCGATTCCTTTATCCCATAAGCTTCTTCGTTGTGTCTATCGAAGTATTTTTCTATAATATCTTTAATCAGTAAATACTTGGTTCAAGTGACATGTTGGCCGTAAAATTTTATTTACCTATTAACTCCTTATTGCTAACCTTAAGCCAAATTAAAAAGGCGGATTAAATTTGTAACGGTAGTCTCAATAATGTTTCCATCGTCTTTCTCTTTGTGAATTGTACTATCTAAATTCTGAAACAAAAATAATTTACTTTCTGTGATGATTAAAAGTATTTTAATACATCATGACGCCATCCTAAAAACAAAATATCCAAAGGACTGCTCACGGGCGAACGGCTCCAGAGGTCGCGTGTTGCCAAGTGTTAGTCGAAGGTTAGATCAGGAAAAGTACGTATCTGAACTTTTATCTACATTCAACGATTAATTCTGAAGTCAGCGTAGGTTGGAGGCCTACCGGTGGGACCCGAAGCTTGTTCCGTTAAGTGTGGGTGGCGACTGAATTGTGCAATTATAGAACGAGCAAGGAAGTGCGGGGGAGGGAGAGGGGGAGGGGAATCATAGTAATACCTTTTTTTAATGATACAATATTTAACCTCAATCCTGCCTTAAGGTGCTCATTAATGCGTCCTAGAATACATGCCTAGAAAAACATGATAATATGATATGATAAAAGCATGATCGTGTTTGATAGCAAATCTATATAATACATATATATCAATTCGAAAAATACAGAAAGCGGACATGTTGAACCAAGACACATCACTTAGACAAGCGTAGTAATACAATGAACATAATAAGTTTATTGTCAAATATAGATTTACAAACTTTTAACTCGAAAACAAAAAAAAAAAATTTAACACCACATCATATGAACGAAGAACTTAAGAACCCTTCTAACCCAAGCAATATATTTTATTTCCAACTCTGCATAATGTAACTATAATAAAGTTATTTCACAGCACACGCCCCAGTATTGTCCGCTTGTAACCATTTCAACGGCAGTGCTTGCATTTCGCAGCAGACAGTGCCGCAATGGCGTTCATCTCATATAATACACACCGCAGCGCGAGGCCTGCGTTGCGCAGCCGGCGAGAACTAGGCGACGGTTTTCATTAAACATGCATTTATAGCGAGTATTTTTTATAAACAACCAACTGAACTCAGACTAGGCAATGCTTGTGCCACGGTATCCGGACGACTGATAAACTACATAAAATATATACACATTATACATAAAGATAGTTGTCCTAATTGAGAATTACGTCTACAAATACTAGCTCAGCAGTCAGTTTAACCAAATGCTAGTCCATCGAAGGAGACAATATAAAATAAAATACATGTGTTAATACTTTCAAAGATTAATGCACCTCGTGTCATCGTCCCTGCCTGCCGCAATACGAGCGCAGCGCAATGGCACGTTTACCGCAGTCGTGGCTATCCATCTCCCGTTACTAATTAGGACCCCAACTTCGATATCCCATCCCCCGTTGGTCTGTTTTAATTGGTAGAGGAGGGTGTGAGGCGTCGAAGCCGTGTCCGCGGGCATTGGAATGTTCTGGAACAACAGTGGAACATTCGTTGTTACTACGATAATAATAATAACAACTTGGGTGAATTAACTGTTCTATTGTAACAGACGGTTTGTAGACGCTCTCTGCCAACCCCTTATACATAAATATTGGCGCGATTATAATAATAATAGTGACGTACAACATACATCGTTTGACTATTTTAATTTATTTTTATTGCACTAAAAAGGCTTGATAGTTCCTAGATCGTTTATAAGAAAGGTAGTGATGTATTATTAATCGACAGTGGAACGTGAGTTGGTAAATATAAAATATTGTTTGTCGTCAGTGGATCATCCCTCTAATGTACCCCGTGGGGTGAGATGGTATCGGTTTTGGAAATGAGTGTAACGCATCGATACCCGGCCAATGTATCTTGTGATGTTTGTGAACCATGATTATAAAATATTGACATTGTGTACAGTGAACAAAAACAATTATTAAAAATACTTCGTGATGTTAAATTCTAAATTTTAGTGTAACAATGGATGGTATGAGTTATTTTGTATGTTTTTCAGTACTTTCAACTATTTTATACTAGAATACAGCTGTCAAACGTGCCGCTTCCGCCCGAAGGCATAAGGCGAGGTCATCTCGAATAAGACTGTAGGACTATTCCGATAGGCTTCAGTCCTATTACTGTTTTTAATAAGATTATTGGTTAGTGGTATTGCAAAATCACAGTTGAATTAAGCAATTGAAGGTGAATTTTTATTGTAGTAAGCAGATATGGTATTTTGTATCTGCTTATGTCAATTATTTTGCTCAATTATTATCTTCAATCTCACAAATGGGCTTTTATTTTTCAAAACGCCCCTCTAACTTTCACCAGCGCTGCAAATTGAATCAAAAACTCATTAAAGTTAACTTTTCATGCGGCCTGGTACATAAAGCTTTTCCGCAAACGCTAAATAAATCAAACTGCATACGTAGCTTTCAGGATTAAATTGAAATTCAGCTGAAAGCACAAGCTCTCATATTAAAAACTCAGCAAACTCCGCTTCGTTAGTGCAAAGAGTTTCTGAAGCGCAGTATTATTGAGAACGTAATTTTCAATTCGCAAAAGCTTTCCGAGTTTGCTGCTCGTGACGTAGGGTAGGCAGGGCGTAGGGGTCAACGTACAGTCGATCAATAATGTCTGGATCCGTGCCGGCCCGCCTCACCAATCGTTAAACGTTGTTTGATTCACGCTTTTGGGTGTGGTCGGTTAAATAAAATGTTCTTTTAATTTAACCTTTTAATTTAACCAAGACAATTGGGGCTCTAATTGTTAGTGGTCACTGTGGCCTATGGTTATATCTTTAACCAATAGGCACTATATTATGTCCATGTTAAAAGTTTCTACAATGGCATTTTGATAATACTCAAAATTCTATTATATATGTGACGCTGATTGTTGACGTGAGGAAGGAAAAGTGTATAAAGATTTGATCTTAAATTAGGCAGGATATGTGCTAAATTACACAACATACATAATCTATAATTGGTGACCTACATCTGAACATTTACTTACACAAACAATTAATAATGGAATGATTAAAATCCATAAAATAATTTTACTCAAAGCAAATTAACCGCATATTGGTAATGTCAAATTGTTATTCGCTTAGAATATTAATTCTAAACGTTATACTTAGGTCTTATTTCACGTCTGTGTCAAAAACTTATACCTATAGTAAAATCTCAGGTATATATAGACAGAAACATAAACCCATTAGTTTATGCATTTGCATAAATATAACCAGTAAAGTGGCTTCGCCTCGTGACCTCTTATAATCAAGAAGATATAGCTATTATTAATAAGTAGATTCTTTCGGAATTATTTATTCATGACTCATTAATTCTTTCATTCATCTATTTAATATTCCATTTTATTTCTATATTTATTTATTCAGCTAGTGCTGTTTGTGGACGAGACGTACGTAAAGTGGCCGTTTGCGTGTGCAATCTAAATTCTTAACAATAAAAGTATTGCCAAGACAATTTTTCGTTAACAAAGTTTCAATTAGCTCCCCGACTTAAATTTTGCGGCTCGGTGTTAACCGGTGATCAAGTCGCATTCAGTCGTGCAGTGGCGGTGGCCACTAGCGCAATACCTAGGTCTCTGTGTGAGCTAGACTAGGCGTGGTCCCTGCAGGCTCTCCAGTAGTCGCTGCGGGCGAGCGAGAGACGCGGTGTCCCCGTCCCGCTCGCACCGCGGTGTGTACTAGCGCGTTGCCATGACGACGGCAGAGGTTCGATAGCCGAACGGGATGAGATTATGTAACGCGAGGTAATCTGTAGCGCGGGGGTTGGAGGGGGTGCGGGTGGGTTTATATTATATCCTTCTATGCGAGTGAAATGCGCAAGTTACGTAACTTAGAGGCACATATAAATTTATGTAGTAGGAATTATTGTTATAAATTTGTCACGCCAGCCATCTTAAAGGTCTCTCAGGATAAAGATCAATTTCCAATCATCTCTACATAGGTACTCGGTTCTTAAGAGTAGTTTTTTTGTACTTCATAGGTACATATTAACTAATCAATCAAATGCGGGTATGCTCTCCGCTGCGCACCTCGTACGCGACACCAGACGTGTATGACAATGTTGAATTCGTCGACTGCCTCGTTGGCCGTGTTGGTGGCGAGATCGACCGCCGATCAAGAGGATCCAACAGTTACGTTTACGTCCCACTGTGGAATAAGTGGTGAGCCTATTGCGAAACATCGGGTATATATCCAGACTCCGAGCCACTACTAGAAAATCTTTATTAGCACATGACATTATTCCATTGTTTTTATAGATAGTAAGGTTCGAGAAATATCTCAAACATAATAACTCATAACGCTTCAAACTACGTGCTTATTATGAATATAATAATACGTCTGTTTCGGGGAAGAAACGAAGTCTCAGATCGATCTGTGCAGTCAGACACGCGTGTCCATAATATTTATAATTGTATTGTGATAAAATACAGAGGGGGCCTAGACTTTTAGCGCTTAGCAACATGAGTTCATATCACATCCCTAGGCTGTATAAGTAAACTTGTTCGCTGATGGAATAGGAAATATCAGTTACGCCCACACGTTGTATAGAGTAGATCACCGTAGAGAATACATTAGTACCAAGAAGTAAAGTGGTAGAGCCATAGTGTGTCCAATAATTAATAAAGAATAACTATTTCTTTGTTATTATATCTCCTTGTCATCGGAGTCATTTATCTATGGAACGTAGGCATCCCTCAGGGGACTCCACTGAGCCCGGTTTCAATGTAACGCGAGATATAATCTATCATAACGCTCGCACAAATCTGTTAATATTACAACGACGATTACTTTTATCTCTTCATTTAGATGAAGACAATTCAAAATTTAACCGTAGCATAAATGATTGTGTTAAATCTTCTTGATGTTTTAGGGTTTTATAACATAGCTCCTTTGAGTTGATAATATAAGTCAGTACTCCTTATTGGAGGACTTAAAAGTATATAAAAGCAACCTACCGTGATGATATAAAAACAATAATTGCTACACTCAGTAGCTAAAGCATTGTAAAATGAAGTATTCTCTCTGTCATTGCACGTTAGCCTGTGGAGTGAGCACCTACGCAGGCACATCAGCCTGCGACAGGCGCGTCCCTTATGGTCTTTTGTGAATCAATCCGCGTCGGTTCGAGAAACAATATTGTAATCAATCAAAAATTATTATTCATCTATCTGCCTTTCTCGTGGTGGTGGGCCTTTTGAATTTAGCCAATAATATATTGTTCTTACATATAGACATATAACATCTAAGGACGTAAAGAATCTGGATTTGTGCCCAATGTATTATATTATTATTATAGGTACATCGTTTACTCCATAGCGGGAGGTAAACGTAACTGGCGAAACGAGGGAACATACTGCACCCCTCAGCCTACCCCTTCGTGGAAATACAGGTGCTTATAGCTAAGTTAATCTATAGTCGGTATAAATACATCTATAATAACTATAGTTAAGTAAATCGCCATTTCTGTTCCACGAGCGTTCTGTGGTGAGTGTACAGTTCGCCTTGAGTTGCTTTCATAGTCGCCGGCGTGGGCCACCGCGATGACTTCACACAGCACCGAACCCGCACCTACGTGACTGACTCACGACCGGTTCGCCTACACTACGTTCACAGCGTTTTAGCGAAATTTTAATACGGCTAAATTTATTGTACCACAAGTAATCACAATCTGTTAACTTAAATGATGGTAGCGCAGAAATTACTGTAGCGATATTGATGGGGTTCGTCTCATTGAATAAATAAAGAATAGAGCTGCCATGTTGTGTATACTTTAGAAAATGAAATGGTGTAGTTCAAAATTAGTTCACAATTAATCATAACAAATTTCTAGGTCAACTACATTTAAGTAATTGTCACATAATCTGCCGTGCTGCTAAATTGCCAGGCAAATCGTACATCTGTCACCTCTATTATTTATCTAAGTCTGTGATTTGACTCAACATTTACTATCCCTAAATACAATAAACGCATTACCAATAACGTGATCCCACAAAACAATCCCCCCAAAAAGCGGCGCAGCGCACCCCGAAGCCGTACTCGACCCCAGATACCCACCCTATCGATCGGGGGTGAGTCACCGCACCGCGCGTCGTCCCGCTCCAGTGGGGGTGGTTATGTCGCTAACGTATCCCAGTGGGATAAAATTTATGATACTGAGTTTTTATTTACTAAATGTATATATTAATACATTTTACACATACGAGTATGTAGTATATAATTGACCAAAATGAAAGAGAAATATTTTTTACGCATTTATTGGGTTAATGATTACATCACCAGACCTAGATCACTTATGGCGTAAGCAGAGTGCACTGAATACAAAGTATTTATAAGTATATATCCTTGAGAACATGACCTGCTTCCTCATTCGTCTGTCTCATCACACGCGCGCCGCTGCACCCCCATCGGCCAGGGTCTGGCGTGGTTGGTCAGGATGTCCACTTCGCAGTTGCGTCCATCGACATTCATATTAAACGTATCTGTTTCATTATTCATCTGCCATTATTTGTGAAGCTCCGAACGATCGTAATATTCCCTACTTCTTTTTTATTGTGGAAACTAGTCGGGCAATTCCGATAAAACATATGTAAGTATGGACGGATTAATATTTAATTATTCCCTTCCTCATTATATATACATCAATGTGCCCTAAGAATCGTCAAAATTTGTAAATCAGTCTTACTCAAAAACGATTGAGCGGTTGAAAAATGCATACATTAATATATTCCATTAAAATTTACCACAGCGACATCTTAAAAGAACAATTGATAAAACCTATATATTATCGCGTCGCCTCTCAAATCAAGTGTATGGTGAGACGCGACGATGACGTCATTCTCTCTCGCCCACCCATCTCTTTATCGCTGCCGATACTTTCATGGGGTTCGTGGGTCATTCGAACCATGTTATCTCTTGCAAACAAAATAAACCACAATTAATTATAATTAAAGACTTGTGTTCTCCGACACATTCCACATTGTGAGTAACTAACGGGAAATTAAGTGAAACCTTAAATTACTTTGATTGAGCCCGGGAATCAAACCTGGAACCTCAAGTCATAGTCAAGTTACAATCGTTTGAATAACGACTTAGCTCATTG
>DWEI01002590.1:0-14082 GCA_018245875.1 Mysoria ambigua | reverse complement strand
ACCACAAGCTCTCTTGACGCTTACTTTGGGATCAGATGGCCGTGTGTGGAGATGTCCCAAGATATTTATTTATTTATGTATCCTATATCCGTTTAATTGTTCACTGTCGGGCACAAGTCTCGTGTCAAATTGTATCCATAAAAACATGCACGGATTTAGTCTTCTAAAACTATTATATACACACATATATAGTTATTTGAGGCCAAACAAAAGCCATTAATAGTGAAGTAGACCAATGTAACTCTATTAGCGTTAAAATTAATTAGCCGACGTCACGGGGAGGTCGGGGTTCTTCGTTAGCAACTTGCTGTGCGTCTTGTTTAAGCAATTTGTCCTGCTACAGAAATATAACTACTGTATTCTATAATAATTTTTTTATTGCTTCATAATATTCATTTTTTATTGCTTCATAACCAAACACTAAAATCCGATTATTATAATAATCATGTCATATCATGATATACTGACCATACAATATGATACATAATAGATCAGTCGCTTTGGTCGAGGACTCGCAAGTGCGAATACTGATCGTGAGGTCCCGGGTTCGATCATCGGATTGGGTACAATGGGGTTTGCTAGTTTAGAATCCTTAACAGTACCTACCTAGTAATATGTATGTTAACTTATAAACGTTAGAGTAACACCACGTCTGTAATCCTCGAAGATATTGGCAGAGGTGTGCAGTGCACTCTCACGTTTCACGTTTACGTTCCACTATGTATATTATAAAATGTTAATTATATACATTGTCTACCACATTATTATGTTATTATACTGTGGTAATAATTTAGGATGTATTCGCAAATTCTTACATATTTTGACACATCAAGAGATAACACAAAAAGTATATTATAAAGCATGATCTGAAAGACTTAATATTTATAAAGTATTTGAATTTTTATTGAAACCCTTTACTTGGGCGTAATACTTGTTGGAACTCTATAATCTATTATCTGTGTCCGGGGAAATTATGAGTCGACCGGCCGATATCAAATTTACCTCATGTACTCAATTGGGCCGAGCAGCTGAGTTCATTCAGCACTGTAGTTGGTTTTATTTATTAAGTTGATACTGTTTTTACTTAATGTAGATTATTGCTCTACAATAAAACTTAACAAGTTTTTAAAATAAAAACGAATAAGTTACCTTATCATTTCAGCATTCTACCATTATAGAGGCAATATTTATTATTTTAATAATGTGTTTACTCGATGAATTTTTAGGTACGAATTGTTTTACATATTAGTGGACCATTCATATTATTGCTTTTAAAACGAGATATTAAATTATGCTTAGATTTTTGTTTTATTTACTATTCAAAACCAGTATTATAATGGTAATACAGTATATATTTTCCCCGGGTCTGGTATTATTAGGTTAAGTTGATATTCCCGATAAGAGTTCACTGTTTGGATTTGTACCAAGTGTATGGCAATAGACTCACCACCTATTGCATGGTATATCGAACATCGACACGTGGGAAAAAGACACTTCTCTGACTACCCTTTCGCGCAATATCATCATCGTTATTAACATCACCAACCATTTTCATCGTTCCATTATGAATACAAATCTCCATTTAGAAACGGGATTATTATACCGGTCATTTTTCATTCGAACGGGACAAAACTGATTTGAGAGTAATTCTTTTACGGATATGACATTGACGCTAATTTCTGTTGCAACAGGTTTATGACGTTGCCAGGTTAAGCAGCTCAACAGAAGGTATTGTGGATTACTTTAACGTAATACTCGTATAGAACCTGAGAATCAAATGAAATTGATGCACAAATTTAACGCACCGATCTCCATAATAGTTTTGTATTAAAGTTCCATTTACATTTCTCAAGATTTGAGTAAGTATCAATAACTTAGGTACGGAATCTATGTAGCCGGCCGAAGGTTTCATGCATACGGGCATGGACAAATAGTTTATTATCAGTTGCCGCAGGCTGGGAAAATTTTGAGCGCCCTGGACGCCATCCAATTTATCTCGGCCAGTTACTTACCAATTGGTTCGGATGGAAAGCTATTTACAAAGTATAAGGTTGAACCCTCTGTTCGGTGGTTGGCTGCGGAAGTTTTATTTTCTGTTCCAAAAATACATCGCTGTGACGATTTTGTTGCGCTAAAACAGTGTTACCTACAAGAAGGTAATATTGGCGTTTTCTGACATAGAATTTTCTAGTACAGGTTCAGTATCTGAATTTGTGCTCCGTGTAAGGCTCACCCTATTGCACGGTGGGGCGCAAGTTTAGCTAATGAAACGTGAATCTCCTACACTCTCCTGCCGACCTCTCCGAATATTACATGAGTGATGTGTTTACCTACAAGAAGATATGGGGCGCAACGTTTTCAGATATTACGTATATGACGATAAGTTTGCGCAACGGATGTTAAGTCGAACAAAGCAACTCCGGGTCTCTTAGTCCCTTGACGACTTCAAAACGACAGCCCATTTTTTTGTTTATAAAACAGCTTTATTCATCTCGGAAAGGCGTGACAAGTGGATGGAAGTTTCGACCAAAAGACGAGACTTTCTGTCCCGCCGCTCAAGAACAATAAACTGACGACTTATACGAATGGAAACGAACCCAAAGTGAGTTCTTATCTGTTTCAAGGTTATATCAAGGTCAAATAAGTTCTTGGACGTTAATTTAGTAATTATATATAACACGTAAACGTAACGTTACGTCACTCGCTGTAGTGCTCTCCAACGTTACATCAGTTACATTCACGTCCCTGTATGCAATAAGCAGTGAGCCTATTGCCATAGACCGGGTACATTTCAAGTCACAACTAGAAAATCTAAATAAGAAAAATTCACTAGTGCTCGACCTGAGAATTGAACAGGACACATCCAACGAGGCGGTCAATTTATATATAATAAGTAGATTCAAACAAATAAAAAAACGTACCATTATCTGATTCTCGTGTCTTGGGAAATTACGAGCGGCCCGGAGGCTATCGTATTCATCGCGCCCGATCACCAGCGGGCAGCATTGCGTGGAGGTTCACCCGCGACCAACTTCGGCTCACGTGTCACATGTATCGACCAACTTTAGGGTACGTTTGAAATATTAAGTATAAAGCTATATATAGTACGTTAGGGTAACCGCTGTTGTGTAAATGGATGGTAATTAAGACTGTGGTACCACATATCCTTAAATCTTATAGATCCTTAATCTCAAATCATTTTGAATTTAATATTTTTTTTTTATGTACTTAACATTTTGGAACTTATGATATTTTTTTGTAAATTAATTCGGGCCGATTTACACCAGTGTTCAAAATGACGAAATGATAGGGTAAAAATGTAACGAAATGGCAATGAAGTGGAAAGAATAAGTACGTCCTTAAGTCAAGATAAGTGAAGTCTGCCACTCCTCGCATGGTCAGCTTGGTAAATTATGATCTTAACCCTTCTTATACCTACATGTGAATAACGGTTAATAGGTTGACAGTGCTGGCGAGGCGTGGCCGTCTAATGGGGCTTGTTTGTAAACAAATGCATTTGCAGCGCGAGTAACTGTGGCGTGACTTGTAATGTGCATGACGTCAGACGGCGACGCTGTGACAGGGCGGAACTACGACGACCACTGGATGTATTTTCTAACAATTATTAATTTTCCTACTTAAGTGATTAATTTTAGTTTCGATAAATTGGGTAATTAATTGCATTATGGTGAATATGTTTTAACTGTGACCCTCAAGTTTAATAATAACTGCTTATCTAGCAAACCCTATATAGAGATATCTGGTTCAGTTAGAGTTCCGTTAATAGTTATTACATTTTCATAGGTTTTCTACTCGTCTTAAAAGAGTGACAATCGGAAAATGGTGCGACTGTATTAGAAGCATCATTAATCGTAATACTATTCACAATGTTTTGAGCTAAGTCGGCTGTTTCAATGGCTTAGTAGAAAATTTGCTGACGCTTGTATACTGTGCGTGCAACGCTGTAGGATATTGAAATACGGCTTCTGGCGACACCGGTCGTGCGGCCCTATTTATGGAATTTCGGCGTAACATCGTTATCGAGCGTAACGCAGTTGCGTAACGTGCGTAATTGTTACGCTCATGTTTACACGAGCGAGAATATGGATTTGGCGAACGATATAATAGATTTGAACTTAAACGGAACAACATGCAAGAACGTAAGAATGCATAAGTACATTTTAACGTAAAGGATATTCACTATTTTTCATAAGGGCGAGAAGGATTTCTACCGTTCTCACATATCTCCTTTGCCGATACTGGGTTTGTTTACGCCATTAAACAATGACGTAAACAATAAACAATAAAGCATATACGCATTGTAATTAAGGTCATTTTGATCTGGATTTATTTTATAAGTCCAATACATTAATGAAATTATGTTAAACAATTGTCAAATTCAGGTTTAACCTGTAGGAGCGTAGAAGTTCCTAAAGGTAACCCGGGATTTTGATCCAACAGTTGCCGCATCACATTATTTTGACAAGCTGCACTTCAAGCTGTGTCAAGTCCAACACACGATGTATTTCCAGTTTGTTCTGGCTAATACAAATGTAAATTTCCTTGTCTCAAGTTGAATTTTACTGCTTTATGAGATTCGTTGCAGATTTCTATTCTTTGAGGTAATAATGTTGGGAAGTAAATAAAATAATATTGTATACGACTTTACATCCTTGCTTAAGGGAAAGTTGGCGCAGGAAAAAAGTTTACTTCATAATATACTTATCACAAAATTTACTATTAATTTACTAAATTACACTTAAAATGAGATACTAATTCACAAATAATATTGGAATGGAATATATTCTCTGATCCCTTACCCACATAGGTACGCAACAGTAACTCCTATAATCTAATAACGCCGAAATGAAAGCCAACCTTAATAAGAAACTCGCCAACCTTAATAAGTAGCGTCTGTTCACGTACTTGAACGATACGAGAGTACTACTAACAGGAAATTAGTTTCATACGAACATGAAAACGTTGAGGCATATACAATTCATTGCTGAAATAAAAATATTATATACGTATAGATTGAACTATTAGTCAGAATGGCAGTTGAAGGAAGCGACAATAATAGCTGTGGAGACGGAAACAGGGGAATTGTGTCGATTGAAATGATTTTGTATTTACTATACAACACTTTATAGTTTCATTGGAACATGTTTGTTGGACGTTTTTTACTGTAAGTCATAAATTAACTAACAAAAAAGAAAATTGTTTAAACATTTGGACTTAAATTAAGACTTAAATTTAAAGTGTCAACCGAAGCTCATGAAGATGGTTAACGGTCTCTATGTTGAGTGATTTTATATAGAACTACTTACTGAAGAAGAGGCCGTGAGTTCAATCTCGTGAGTAGTGAGGTCAGGTACTGTTGGATTTTTCTGATTTGAAATTCCTAATAGTGGCTTGGAGTCTATTGTCCTATTTAAAATACGTAGGGTATTTTAAATAGGACAATAGACTTGTTTAAATTTTACACTGTTATATAACGTAAACTTTACGCCAGTGATCCCCGAAGAGGTAGGCAGAGGAATGCAGAACACTCCCACGTTTTACCAGTTAGGTTTACGTCCCAATATAGAATAACTGGTGAGCCTATTGCCATGCATTGGGCACATATCCAGACTCCAAACCACTACTAGAAATTTTGTAGTGTTCAACCCGGGCAATCGATCCTGGGAACTCCCGATCAGCAGTCGCACATGCAACCAATACTTCCAACGAGGCAGTCGTTATACTGTTATAATAATAATTATAAATTAGTAAATATTTTTTCTTAATAAGTATACATAAATTCGTTTGTAAGTAGCTGCTCCGAGCGATACGCGTCCCTTGAAGTTTCAATGTTATTGTCTTTTCGTTTTCCTTTGCCATTGACAGTGAAAGGAAGGCAATTTTTTTATAGGTGTATTCAGGGCCGTAACTAACGTTTAATCTTGACAATAGCCCCCGGAAGAAGAGGAAGACCTATTAATATTCATTCATATTCGAAGTACCACAAGAGCGGTCCAAATACAGAGCCCTGTGGAACACCGCACGACATCATCTGTGTGAGACCCTTTTCAGTCCCGGGCAATACATAAACCTTTCAAAGAGGTAGGCTCCAACAATCCGGCAAAGATAAAGTGCAATTCAATTAAGGTGGAAATAATTTAAATCACTATTTATATGCCACTTAGATTATATTATAGCCTGAATTAACTTGCAACGTTAATAACTGGCTTTAACATTTCAAGAATTATATTACTTCAAATGACTTAAGAATTACATTAGTTTATTTTCTTTAAAACCTCACCATCAGTAAGCACCAGGAGGTGTGGCGGATCTTTCAAATACTTGTGATAATTTTATGTTTTATGTCTGCCTCGTTGGCAATTTGGGGGTCCTGGGCATAATCCCAAGTTTTTCAAGTAGTGACACCCATTCCATGACATTAACGTTACTGGTGTACCCTGGGAATGTGAATTCCTTTGCCTACCTATTGCTGGATTACAGTGAAGTGACGTTTATTTATCTAGTTAGCATGGTACACCAATTCCTGAACCTTTATATAAAATTCGAATAGCAAAGAGTCGTTGATTAATATGTAATAGAGGGTATTTGATTTTTTTTGTTAGGTGCGGTGGTGCACTTTAGGTGACCTATGTTCTGCAGTGGACTGACATAAGTTGATGATGATGATGTTGTCGAATATATAATACTTATGGACAAAATTATGCACGACTATATACTCGTATTAATCGTAACAAGTTTCTTCCGGCCGGAATATTAAAAGACGACCTCAATATTTTACATAATAAAGTGACTTGAAACCACATTTTGCTTTTATTGGTAGTTACGCGTACATATCAATAAACCATTCCATTAAGCCCGTAATCATGTGCGAGAGTTCAAGTTATTGCAGTAATCGAGGGGCTATAAAAATTCCAGTTCAACTCTTCCTTTAGTTCTTTTACGATACGGTTATCAAAGGAGTACGTATGTTATTCCTTTTAGAACCATACAGATGGATAGCCATTTTCGTTGTGAAGAGGAATAAAAGGAATAAATCACAATATCTTTAAAGTCAGCACAAATATACGTGCAATCACTCAGCTTCATATGCAGACATGTGTGTCTTTTGCTCAAAAGCAAAAGCGTCCTGTAAATAAAAAATCACACGAGACGTTGACACCGAACAATTCGTCCATTCGCGACATGATTGGTCGATTGTCAACACTGACAAATGCTTGAACCGGAAAAACAATTTTGTTTTTACTGTTGCCGTTACGAAGGGAAATTTAAAAGGGACACGATAATAACGAAACTCGAATCGAATTCTTTTCAGGACACACCAAATTAGATGTAATGTCATTGCAAAAGCATTTATTTTGCGATTGACTTCAAAGTTAAAATACACATTTAATTTGATGGTTTGTCCTTTAAATAAAATGTGTGTATCCGCAGTACTGTAATTTTAATAGCTTAATATTTATTACTTTGTATTCAATGTTTGTTTATCATCGACAGCTTGTCCAAGTCTACAGCTGAATATGAGCTTCTAATGAACTTCCGCGTCGAGCTCAGTGGCGTGCTATTGGAGAGGCCTATGTCCAGCAGTGGAGGAGAATAGGCTGATGATGATAATGAACTTTTTTTGCCTGTAATATGCACGTTGGACATGTAGGTTACGGATCTCAGAGCATGATTTCTTGCACCGCCTGCACTACTGACCGTCAACGGCCTATGCAATAAGCCGTACCTAGACAGGTCTCGCGACACCGCCATCTGCCAGCGCTGGGCTTAGTCGCCGATACTGACAGTATTCATATGACATGTGTTAATTTACTTGTATTTGTTAGATTTTGCGCAGGTCGTGTTGGTTGCGAGTGCGAAAGCCAATCGGGAGGTCCTGTGTTCGAATCCCGGGTCGGGTACTATATAATGTTTCAGATTTAGATTTTCTAGTAAATATCTTCATAAATAAATATCTTAGGACATCTCCACACACGGCCATCTGATCCCAACGTAAGCGTCAAGGGAGCTTGTGGTATGGTAACCAGATGGCTGATGAACTACATATATACATAGAAATATATACTTAAATAGATATTTTATTACACCCAGACACAGAACAAATACTTGTACTCATAACACAAATATTTATTCTGGGTGGGAATCGAACCCACGACCTCCGGCGCAACAGTCAGGTTCGCTAACCGCTGCACCAACGGGCCAGGCTCGTAGTGGTTAGGAGTCTTGATTTGTGCCCAGTGTATAGCTATAGGCTCGCCATCTACTCCATGGCGGGACGTAAATGAGTCGGCGAAACGCGGGAGTGTCCTATACTTCTCTGCCTACCTCTTTGAGGATTACAGGCGATATTACGTTTTCACATTGCGTCTATCGTTAACACAAAAAATATGCAACATTAAAGCTTTTTGTATAAAAAATATAAACGAGAAAACACTTTCTCTCGTCCTACACTTTTTATCGAAAAAGCCAAACATTTAGCCGAAATTCATATTCCAATTTTCCACGACGTGAAATGATGTTTTTACAAATACAAAATTTATTCGTCGAATTTGATCCAAATGCAAATCCATTAGTACAATTTCGGCTTTAAGTGGAGAGAAGTATTACGTGAGTTTAATCTGTGTGTTGATTGATACTTTGATATTTTGTGTCCATTAAAATTAAAAGGTTATATAATTTTCATTCACAATCCGTAATATTATTTGTATAAGTAATGAAACAACAAATCAATGATAAGACCCCGCGCAAACGGTTAAATTAAACGAAATTGGCAAAGTGCCGAGATTTCTCAAGGCTGTGTGAGTTCTTTCATAACCCATTATGTCCAAGAAGATCCTTGTTTAGATTTTATTTTGTCTCTGCATATTCGTTCGAATGCATGTCCAAGTACTGTGAATTCATGTTTCTGTTAAAAATTTATCCATCATTTGACTGATTATTGTACCAAATTACTTATAAAAATAACGTAACCTCACGCCTGTGATCAGGAAAGGGTAGGTGGCGGAGTAAACTCGCATGTTTCATCAGTTAGGATTACGTCATACTGTAGAATAATGGTCGGCCTATTGCCATGTACCTGACATATATTCAAACGTCGACCCATTACTAAAATGTCTAACTTAGAAAAATCGATTAGTGCCCTAACCGGGATTTGAGCCCAGTACCTCTCGATTGCAGTGCCTTTTTAAAACAACATGACCAACGAGGCAGTCATATATTATATTTATCTATATTGTAACAAATAACCGCTAAATTGATAGAGTTCACAATCAACTTCGGAAATGGTTCAAAGGTCCTTTATTATACCGGCGAGGCAGCTCTCCGATATGACCAAATTTTCGAAACAAAGAGAAGCTGAGTGGCAAAATTACAGAATATTTTGTATAACAAAGATCCCTATTGAACAAGTTAAAAATAGCATGTTGTTATTTTCGTTGAAAAAATATTACGAGTAAAATTTAATTTTCATTTTGGTAATTATAATTCAGCGTCTATTTACTATACATATGTATAAGTACAGTATAGTATACATATGAAGCCGTTAAAAAATTTAGGAATCAATTAACATTTCTATATACCTATACAGATTGTTATAAAATGATTACATACCTGTCATAACAGTTATATGGTATGTAAGTTTTATTAAGGTACAAAAGAATAAGGTTTAAAAATATACTTATTACTTACTAAAATACACTCACTGCTAATATCCAATAGTTTATATTTACAATATATATGTTTCAAATACAATAAGCTTGCGTAAAACTGAAGAATACTCGAATGAGTGTGAAGAAGGAGAGAATATTTCTCACGCGGTACACGAGCACAGTACGCGTTGTATCACGAAATATACGATATATACCATTCAGTAGTGACCTACACAATGTACGTTTATATACGAAAATATTATGGGATTTAGCTTCGTGTTGATATTTGGAGGCGTCGCCTTATTTCTGCCCTGTATACGGCAACACTGACGCCGAATAAGGGCGACCATGCGTAATTTAAAGTATCACAGAAATCAAAATAGGCTTTTGGCGCGTTATAATGGTTTATAACTTTTTAAAAAAAATTGAGATAATGAAAGAAAATTTCATTTTCGTTTAGGTATATAATATTTTTATAATTATAGTTTAGGTGTATAATATTTGTATTGATGCAGCAGAGTGGGCGGTGCGAAAAGCCGTGCTCTGCGTTCGCCAAACCAAATGTCCAGTGTAGGGATTATGGGCAAAAACCCCTGAGGACTCTGATGTCCAGCAGTGGGCTGAATATTACGTAAAGAATTTGATACAAAAATACATGCTAGGTAAATAAAATTCATAAATTGGAATTAGCAGTCTTGTAGAACGTTGAAAAATTTTAATGATATGTCGTTCAAATGTTTTCAATTAATATGTTATGCACGTGTCTCATATTATTTAATTATACAGAATATATGTTATGGTAACTGTCTTTACGACTGGAACCGCTGCATGGCTTCCTTTGTCTGCATACATTGGAACAAACTACGCTTCGCCAATTTGCTCGAGTTCATCCAATACATCACCCTCCTATAGGCCCCGATAGAAACTTTCGAAAACGATATATTCTGTGTGGCGCCGGACAGGTCCTTTATAAACCACAAAGAATGGCGGCACTGATCGTGACGTCACCGCCCTGTCATCGGGGATTACGTTTTAACAGTTGGCATTATTCGCTATAATTACACGTCGCACCGCGTTTACTAAAAAGACACTGAATTTATCTTTATTCATGAGTTTGTTCGTGACTAGATCTGACGTAATTGGAATTTATGGGCATATCAGCGTAACGATAGTTATGTACATAAATATGGACATATGATTACGTAGGTGCATACATGTGCGAGTATGGAGTAATATGAATTAGGAACTAAATCTATACAGATTTTTTTTTTAATATTTTGTTTTTATTAGTAATGTAAACATCATCTCCTAATATAAGGGACGTATAAGACAAATAGCGGTACGTTATACGGGGACGTATAACATAATGGAAGTACAACACTTCACTATTCCTTCGGGGAAATATAGGGCCGAAACAGTGAGTTTTGGCATTTTGGTCAAATTGAATACAGAATGAATGTATCAACCGATTTTGATGAAAATTGATGTGCTCATAACCAGTATTTTCACCATCACTCATACTTTCACCAGTACTTTTCAGAAAGTAAAAATTTGTAGTTTCCATGGGCAAGCAAACGAAGCCGTTTAACAAATAGTTCACTCATAAAATTATTTATTTATTCATAAATGTAGCATTTCCAAAATCATTAATTTCATTTTCCGTTTGAACATTGACTGACCTAAATATTTAGTTCGGTTGAATCGGAATCGATTTCATTTTGTGATGTTAATTTGATGGGTATTACCATCCATTCATTTGGCAGACTTTACAAGTTAAAGACAGATACGAAAAAAGCGTTTAACCATTGCTATTGTATAAACAACCGTCTGTGAGTATGAAAAATTTTAGCGGCCGAAAGTTTTAGTATGTAGGTACTGTCGCATTAATAAAAGACAGAAGAATAGCACTATGAAGAATAGCAGTATTCAATAGTGTCTGAACTAACAATTTAGGAGTACATAACTAAATGATTGTATTGATAAAGCTTATATACAACAAATTAATAATTGTATGGATATTACATACATTAAGATTAGTTTCACGTACTATCAAATAAGGTCATCTTTACATACAAGCTCTTTTTAAATACGCAGGAATCTTTGCAAATGCTTATAGCACTCAATCCACACTGGCTATACCGTAAGCGTGATATAAAATAAACAAAATAGATGCAGACAATTTAGGCAACATTCTGTATATTTATATTTCGAATTTATATTTCGAACGGTTATTTTTGTTCTTCGCTTTAAGCTCCCCATCTACGTACTCAGTATTAGCATCTGTGTCATCTCAACAGGAATTTCTCAACATGTTTTTCATCAAGATTTGTATTCCCAGGTGGTAATATTATGTGCATCTCAACATAAATATGCCAGGCGCTAAGGAGAATTTTTGATGTGGTTCGAAGATACGAGGGACGGCGAGTTTGCGGCACGTTTTTTTTTTTACTACGAGATGAGCAAGGGTAAATATTAATTTGGTAGATACAAGCGATGTGGTTGCCGGGCTTGTCATTTTGTTCTGTCGCACCGGCACGTGTAATGTGCGCGAGACATATGAACTTCGCACAAAGACGATCCCGGGGGTACGGGACACCGCGATATCTTGATTTCGTTACATTGTCTTGCCGAGATAACCATTTTGCACAACTCCCCAGACTACACACACGCGTCCAGTATTATGTTACACTTGTTTGTTTTGTATCAAAGCACACATGCGATTTTCGAGAATGATATTATGTATATGGCTATGATTAACTGCTTTTTCAAATGTATACGACGTAAGCGAAAAAAAAGATGAAAAATAACTGAAGAACGAAGGCAAGTGTAAAATGAGGTTTTTGTACAAAGGAGAAAGCAAAGTAATTTAAGCAGTAGGGGCTCGGAGTGTTTAATCTCGTATTAATGTTCGCGAGATGTGTGAACTTCACATAAACAGTGCCGCGGGTTCATGAGATTGTAAAATCTCCATTTTGTTATATTCTCGCTTCATTACTGTTAAGTGTGTTAGATGTTTTTCCATGTAATAAATATGTAATGGGGTTGAGTTACATCCTATACGCTCTTGTTGTTGTTTAAATATTGTACTGTGCAGATTCTAGTTGAAAACTTGTTTTAGAATTTAACGAATTGTGATTTTCTATATATGTATCAATGTAAAATTTATTTTACTTGGGCTAGTTGATCACATTTAGTTCATTGGATTAGCAAGAAAAATTTTTTAATCTGTTGTGAAACGATTATTATCCATAGACCTCTATAAACATTTCATAGATATTATTTTTAAAATCATTCGCAGTAGTTTTATGATCGCAGTTTGTTTATCATATTATTTCGGCCCATTGCATTTAAAAATACATTCTTGACGTTTTAACTATTCTCGATCTTTTCACTTCTTATATTGATGTATGTGAACAATACAGGTCCGTAAAAAGTATCATTTGTACCATGTAATTTTCAATTTACATCGTATTTATAGCCCCGTGCTTTAATTCAAATGGAATGACCGATCACTTCAGGTGTCCCAGGTTCAGTTTCCACCTCACCGTACGAACACCATGGGTCTTATGAGGGCTTCGTTTTAATGAAAGCGTTGTCCGTTGCTTTCGAGGTTTCGCCGACGCGTTCAAAGCGTCGCCTGTTAAGTAGCGTCCCTTTTAAACAAAGGACGACGTGAGAAAATGGAGCCAGGGTGTTTCCCATTTGTCTCAATAAGAGCCGGTTGCGGCACAACGCTGACGCTTTATCATTCACGGGAGTTTATGTCACGCCAAAATTTCGTATACGCCCACTATCATTTCACATCAAAGTGACGGCAATTTGCAATGTAATTCGTATGTCATTAACCTATTGTTACAGTCTTACTCGTTACAAGTACGTACATGCTTGTAGTTATTTTCTCGCAGTTGAGTGTTGATAAGATGGCGGGACGGCTGAATCTAGCCTTGGAGCCGCTGTAGAAACTCGTAACGACTGTTAGTCAGGTTTAGATGCAAATTTTTTGTAATTATTCACAGTGCATGATTAAATTATATGAAATAACGGGTTGCTGGTAGTTTGTTTTGACTTCAATGTTTGTTTCAATGAGTTACTTGCGCGTTATACCCACTGTCGTTATATCGTGTACATCCTCTGCGTAGAACAAACCTGTTAAATATTCCGCGCAAACGAGGTGTATATAAAATATGCAACGATTCCCTTCCAGTTTCGTTTTTACTTTATGTACAAAACTTGAACCAACACCGATAATGTTTTCGTTGAGTACGATAAATTTCTTCCGGTTGTAAATTTTACAATTTAACGAGGTCCCATTAAACTTATAACGACGACGTAATTTATCAAATTGCGCGCCAGTCATGCGAATTGATAAACTTAATTGAACTGGTGAATGTTTCAAATGATCAGTAAAACAAAT
>DWEI01002589.1:0-14084 GCA_018245875.1 Mysoria ambigua | reverse complement strand
CGACCCGGGAATCGAACCCGGGACCTCTCGATCGGCAGTCGCATCTGCAACCAACACGACCAACGAGGCAGTCAAATGATAAAAAATAGATAGAAATGATAAAAAAATGCAAATTGTTGTTTAAGTCTTTAAAAGCTGATTGATTGGCTTTTAAAAACATGTATACACTTACTCGTGTTCATGTAGCGAATACAAATTTTGTATATATTACGCTAAAAGTGATAAAATACGTAACGAATTTTTTTAACGCACAAGTCGAGCCGTTTGCGTCATCGATGTTCGAGCGGGGCATGCTCACCTGTAATAAGTAATCCTCTGAACAAACAAATAGGAATATAAGTATGTATAAGTAAACACTCTTGATGTTCTTTATAAAATCGTATGTAATTGTATATTTTTCATATGATACAGAAGATTACACAATTCGTTCACTGGATACGTCATGACGTTTTAGAGTATATCGTGTGTGGAAGCCAAGCGATATGTACCTAAGGCTTCGAATATACGAATGTTGTTTATGAATTGGATCAAAAGTAATTCTTATTCAACTTTCTCAGAACCGTACACAAGACCATCACATTTCATTAATTTTAGTAAATTTTATATTACTATTAGCAAGATAATCGTCCAGAAAGAATAACCGTCGACGACACCAGAAGCTGTAATCCCGGGATCCTGAACTCCCATGACCAGCGTAGGGATTATGAGATAAGCCAGAAATTAGGGAGGCATATGTCCAGTATTGGACGGAAACAGATTGATTATAAGAGGGGAGGAAATAAATAATCACTAATTTCCAAAACCACTAGCGGCAAATCTTTTCTGCACTTAATCCGCGTAAAAACTTCACAAATTGGTTTCTTTCATAGTGTAATCCCGCGGGTTCTTTTGCGGTATAACGTAGAAGGCCAAGTATAGCCATATTTAAATCAACTCGCGTCCGTATTTACTTTCACCCCTCGGCCCCCATTTCGCGCCAAGACGATGCAATCTTGAGGTTTATGAAAATATGTAGAAACAATTACGTTACGAACATAATGCGTTAAATAAAAAAAACAATCATTTTTTATAAGTATACATATATATACATTTCTTTTACATGACATACCATTGTTTTACATACATACATTACTTTCGATGTATTTACATTTTTGAGTTGTCAAGAATGCACTCATGTTAACACCATATCGCATTATACCATTTCACATCACGTTCTTACGTTGTGCGCCACAGGCGTTTAAAAACAAAACGCTAGCAATAAATCTATCTGGATCGCACGATACAGAACTATAGAATAAAATATTTACGAAAATAAGAATACAATATAGAAGAACATATTGTACAAAACTCTTATATATTTATAAACAAGTAATTTTCTTTTACACTAACTGATGTATGAATTTTACGCACGCACTGTAGTCATAAAGGACCTAACGAAATATACGCCGAATATGTAACCGTAAATAAATAATGAGACCGCCGCTCCCATTCCTAATGCGCTCATTCCTAATTAAGAGAAAGACGACCAAAGACACAGCAAGGTGATATTGATGGTTCTCCACAGCGTACAAGACTACAAGTGCTGTGATTATAGCGGACAGAAATAACACAGGCTAATATACGTGGTCTACGCTTTATCTATGTGATAGACGTTCACGAAGAATGCGTAAATTTCAGAAACACTTTTACATCTCGATTTAACTTTCCATTGGTTCTTCATTACTTTATATATACATTATATATGCATAAATACAAAAATGTACGTGTGTGTATTTATATGAGTTACATATTACTTATTGTAAATTTTTGTTCTACAGGATGGGGATAGACGATCTGATGCCTGACGTCTAACGTTACATTCATATGGTATCTAGTGTTTGCGTAAAAATATATACATATACTGGTACATTAACATCGGCCACGATACTATCAGGGTCTATCAACACACTGCTGGGCATGGGCGTGAGTAGATATGTACATGATTCATTCCATGTACCCAGAGGCAGACTAGGCGGCTGCCTAGGGGCGAGAAGATACAAAAAGGGCGCGCGAGTGGTTTTTTTTTTTAATAAAAACTGAAAAAAATCGCGACTTTAATGTTGTAAGATTTTAATGTAAGTACGATAAATGTTATGTAAGTAAAAGTAAATGGAAGACCGCCTATTTTTTTATTGTGTATATAAACTAGTTCTTATATAAATAACAGTTATGTGGTCGCTGTAGGGGTTCCCATGAGGCAAGCCTACGGCGCTCTCAACACTTGACCTGTCCCAGCATGTACTTGTAAATAAGAATTGTAGCGTAACATGTGTAACTTTTATATACATAATTTTTACATATATGCCCAATTGCTACTTTCCCGTAACACGTTCCTATCCTTAAATTTCAAGTAGCTATTAAATAATTGAATGACCGTGCAGAAACGTACGTGAACCCTTACGAATCTCGTACAAAAGTTTCTAGTTCGTTTACAAAGCGGAATTTTAACTTATGTAAAATTTCAAGCTATGAATATTAAATCATTTTTGAATTTGAAATGACCGACAATAAATTTCTTTTGTGGACCATTTAATAGAAAATTCTACGGCTCGATGTCGTGTTATAAGCCCGTGATAATAATATTCAGTATTTTTTTTTGTTTCCATATAAACTTGTAACCAGGGCTTGCTAGGAGTGAATGTTTTGTTTATTTTATGACATTTTTTTTTTCATACTTTATAGTTATTATGACCATGATTTATTTTAATGGGGATGTAATGACATATTGTGCGTTACAGTATTTTATTTTTTAACGAGTTTAAGAGATGCAAATAGATATTGCAAAAAGCGTAATGAACTATCCCTTGTAAGACTGCCTCGTTGAACATGTTGGTTGCAAGAGTGACTGCCAATTGAAAGTCGAGAGAGTCTTGAGGTCAAATCCCAGGTCAAGAACTATTGGATTTTTCATAGATTTTTTAGTAGTGGTGCGGTAATCTGAAAATTTGCCCAATGCATAGCACTAGGCTCTGCGCCTATTCCATAATAGGACGCAAACGTAACTGGTGAGAAGTAGGAGTGTACGTAACTCCTCTGCCTACCTCTTCGGATATGATAGGTGTCTGCGTGTGTGAAAAGCTGATAAATGTAAAATGAGCACATTCGATGTGTAAGGATAGATACTTGGCCATGCGTACTCTCTGCCTAGCGGCAACGAACCTGGCTCTATATAGTAATAACATTATTAAACAAAACGAAATGGCAACCCCGAACAATTAACAAACGATACGCTAGTCCACACACCAAAGTGGCCGTTAAGAAACATAACACGATCTAGATACCATCCATCACACTTGCATATCGCACTCGAAATTTCAGCGCAAACGGCGCCCGCAAGCGTTTGGAAACATTTAAAGTATTTGTATCGCCTACGATTCTTCTGTGCACATCCGACGGGCGGCGAGACAAATGGCTCATTTCCACGCGATACGCTGCCATTAATTAGCGAACGCGTGCTGCCCTCTGATGGCTATCTGTCAGCGTGCACGCAACACTGTGCCCGTTTGGCGCAGATCAAGGAATTAATACACTGTGACCAGCTTGACTTCGCCACTATACTTACTGCACAATAGAATCATACAACATACGAGGAAATATGTCCTTATGGACTGACACTACACTGTCGTTAATGTTTTGGGACTTTATTTAGTTCACATAAGGTGTAAAGATCTGTGTTCCATTTTCTGATGCGTTTGTGAATGGTGTATTGGAAAATAAATATTGTTTGAAGAATATTTATTTCCTAATACAAATTATTGTAGTAATTTCAATAATTTCATGTACTGGGACCTTTTTATTTCTTGCCTATTTTACTCATTAAATAAATCTTTCTTCAGAATAATTACAGATTTAAATATAATCAATAGAAAATTCGCATTTTACTAGTATGATTCTTTTCCTTTACATAATATATTAAGCTTGTTTCTTTCCAAGGAAAAAAGAAGAACAATATTCTATTTAAACCCAAAGGTTTTATGCTAGAATTGTTGAGAAAATGTTTATAAACGTCTTGTAATAATAAACAGAAAAGTCACGCTCAAGGGGACTCGGATGCAGTTTCACTTGATAAAAATGAGTACTCTCCAGGACATTGCAGCCTTCACCTCTAGATAAAATTACAAGTGCCACTGCCGTATTTTTCTAACAACGAGTAGAAAATACGGCAAGCAAACAGTGTCTTCTCGAGCTTAAGAAACTAAGCAATATTGCTTGTATTTTCTAGGAATTCTATTCCTACGACACATTTCACGAGAACAAGCCGTGTTCTTCACGCAATTATTTAAAGATTCCTTTTGTATCTCTTGATGGAAACACTAAAAAAATATTTAAATATTTCATTTACTCCAAACACCTGTTAATCCCATTGAACTCTTTTTTTATAACACATGCATTTTATTAAATGTTATTCAATGATCAACAAACTTATATTAACCATTTAAACATTATTTAGATATAAACATTTAATATTACATACATAATCTTTCTACATAACATATCTACAATTGCGCGAAAACTCTATAACTTTTCGTGGTATAAATTGTGCCGAAATTTTGACTTTACTCCGTGTGCTCATAAATATTAGAAGCGCGGTTCGTAATATTTTTCATGTTGTATTATGAAAAAGTTTTCACGTGGCGGTGATTGTCGAATTTGTCAAGTAAAATACACGCGTGCATGTATGTACGCGTAGGTATGTACTTACCATATTATTAGGTTTAAACGCAATCCACTATAATTTAAACAAGAATTGTAAGCTCTATAGAAACCGAGAAACTTCCCGAGCGTTGCATAGTTCGCTTTGATTATTTCCGCATTGGTTCGGCCAAAGGCGCTATGGCAACACACAAATAGTAAATTTTCATTCGTTGTACGTTTAAAAGCACATAATAAAACTAAAAGTATCGCACGATAATGTTGTGGAATATGCTTACGCGAGAATATTTAATTACAATATATGGAAAAATGAGTAATAACATAAAAGAGGTTATTATTTTCCCATTTGTCTTTCTTTATTGCCGTTTAAATAACCTTTTAGTGTGACTATGTACCGTGGCTCAGATAAAAGAAAATATAGGGTTTCAACGAGGAAATTTACGAACATTAATGGTCGTTACAAGAAAGTGAGAAAAAAGTGAACGTAGTATTATCGTCGACAGCGTCCTGGCTACAAAAGTACTAATAAATATGACCTCGTCATCGGCTTGTGTTAACCCATTGTTAGTCATAGGGCCCCTCTGACGGAGTACTCAGGTCTACCAAATATATACTAAAAAATTCATAAAAATCGGTGAAGCCCTCTTGTAGGAGTTTTACAGTGAACAGAAATTTATATATACAAGATGATTGAATTGTGGTTCAAAGGTAAGAGAAAGCCAACGAAAAACATACTTAAATTGCGTAGAAAATGATATTAATAACGACAGTGAAAGTCGAGGTGACGGCTAACAAAGAAAAATGAAGAGAGAACCACATTGCGACTTTGGAAATATAAAGTAAGGGCCGATCAAATTAATAAATATGGATAATATATACAAATTGTACAAAAAAAACATCTTACAATAGAATCAACACCGTTTCAAACATATTTCACTGTTAAACTAAGCAAAAACCACAAATGCCCTTGTTATTTAAAACAATGAATAATTTATGTTCGAATATTATGTGCAATTGGTGTTTTGAACTCTATAAAATGTCACACCGTGTTCATTATAATTCGGTTGAAACATTTCGATCGGTCGCTGATAATACGTATAAGGGTACGTATGGATGGAGACGGCGCGCCTCGACGCGGATCCACCCCGGGCGTCGACCTAATAACAAACCATTAGATGGCAACGACGATCTTTCTGATTAATGAAGATTGATTGCCCCAATCCGACGGCACGGTACCCACTTCATTATTTTCAACATCTTTAAGTGCGCGCACAAGCTAAGGACGGGCGACAGTATGAAAATTCGATTTCTATATAAGCAAGTAGATGTATCTACGAGTGCGCTTGAAGACACAAAACGTTCAAACATTGTTATAAGGGTAAATAGCATTGGTTGATAATACTACTTCATATAAAGCAAACTACATCATCAGCCTCACTGAATTCACAGCCGGACAACCCTCTCCCGCTACTGAATTTTATAAAATTCATGGAATTGAATAAAACAATTTTGGAAGCCTGATAGAGCAGCAGTTGGTAAATGTTGATAAAGTTGGGCGAGGATATTTGTTATGCCTGCATATAAAAAATGTTTAAGTATATAGTAATATTCTAAGCCGCAACCTAGTTGCAAATAGTGTTTATATACGAGAAGTGAAACAGTCTCCCAGTGACTGTTTCCAGACACATATAACCTAGGACTATTCAAAGCAAAGTTGAATACGCTTTGCTTTTTATGGGAATGCGGTATCCATCTTAGGATGCATAGCACAATGGCAGCCAAGTGCCAGGCGAAATAAGCAAATGTAGTTTACATCTGGTTACTGTAGCACAGACGCTTTTTAATTTTAATTGTAGCCTACGTATATTAAGATGTTCTAAAATATGTGTAATGTAATTTTATTTAGATATGTGCCCGATGCATAGCAATAATCTCACCACCTATACCATAGTGAGACGTAAACGTAACCGGTGTAACGGGAGTGTTCTGCATTCCTCTGCTACCTCTTCGGAGATTACAGGCGTGAAGTTACTTATTTTTATTTAATTGATACTATGGAAAAAGTGTAAGAAGTATTTTGGCACCAAACGGCATTCTTCGCATTACTGTGCTATGCATTTGACATTAATGTAACGTTACATGAGATTTTCTTCATTCACTTGTAACATTATAACGTATATTCTTCTATGCGAACAAGTACATATATCTATTAAGATGGGAACGAGTATTATTAAATTGCAAAATCAACCAGAAAAACTAAACGAAATCCAGCAATTTCTTGGGAAAATGAGGTTGTAAAAGTATTTAGATTATGAGGTAAGCGTCGTGGTGGGCAGCAAATACCCTCGTCGTCATTAGTGTAGCCGTCGAGCTCCACTGGCTAATTACCGAAGATTGATGGAGGCGCCGCTCGCACCGCACTCCACGTTGACGCCTTCGCGGACTTAAACTTGCCATTTTTCTACAATGTTCTAGAATAGTCTTCCTTTAAATGTTGGTTTGTTTTTACGTCCGTCGTACATTACGTGTCTATTATGTAGTTGTTCATATATTGTTTATAACTGGTGAAAAGTGAAAATACTATACTTCTCTGCCTATCCATTTCTAGAATTACATAATGTTCTAGAATTGCGTAATGTTATATTGTATTTTAAATGTTCGTTAACATTATAAATAAAATATTTCATTACTATTTACTAGGTTTTTTTTCTAAACTTAAAAGATAATAAATTGCGGCTCTTGCGTTGACTCTATCCTAGTTGAAACTTACATAAAAGGTTTTAAGCTAATTTTAATTTCAGTGAATTTCATTATTCTCAATTGAATTGAAAGTCGTTTTCTCTCTGATATCTCAAATAAATCTACTAGCATAAGGGGTGCTACACTACTAAGTGCTACATTTTTCTTCTAATATGTATCAAAAATATATATCACGCCTATATTAATAACAAATAAATGAGAAACGTTGAACATCAATATTTCAGACTATATACATTGACAATGTACCGTTAAACTATGGAGACCGGACGATGATGTAGTTCAGAGACCGTTTCATTAATCTTCATTGTTGACGTGGCGACGCGAGGCTATGCCGCAGTTCAGGACGCCTATGATTTTGAGATCCATCGAAATCCATCACAGTTAATTATTATAAGGTCGATTTATGCTGTTTCTTGTTTTTAATGATTTATTTTAGATTTGTGAGCTACATATGAAACGAACGATGAATGTAAAAAAGCACGCGAGGTTGAAGATTATTTCCACGCTATGCTCTCTGCTCACCCTCGAGGCACACGGCCTGATGAAATTATAAAAATAAAAGTACTTTCAAACTACAGAAACGATGTTACAATTTATTCTATCTGTATCTATTGTAAATTTGTAATATCTCTTATGTTGTCAATAATATGTTTGTCAATAATATAAAGTGGTTTATCTTCTTATGCAATTCTAATCATCAACGAAACTAAACATTTTAAATCAGTTCAACAATAGCGTTAACATTAACATTATGCACAGAGGAAATCAAGAAAAAAATAAAAAATTAAAGAGTAATAAAATATAAACAATCTGCAACTTACTCTTATTTTATGTATTCAAACAAGTGTGCGTCAATAGCCTCTCTCTCTGTTACTCTAGACGTGGAACATACTCGTAACTATTTTATAGTGGGCATACTGCACTTCTCAGTATAACCCATTAAGGAAAATATTTCATTTACTCTATTATGAACAATAATTCATTTACTCAATTATGAAAACATTAACCTACGTACTACGCAGGCACTTATATAAATACTATGAACCTTCGTATTACGTATACTAACTTGTTGCAGTTTGAGCACATCCTAAAAGAACTGTAATAATTATACACATATTCGTTCATACAAACACTAAGCATAAGTGAAAGCAGTGTAACGTGACATGTTTCGCTGACCTCACTATTACGGGGTCGTTACCACTAAAGCGGACCTTAATCCGGACGCAGCCTGAAAATTAATCACGAGAAAAATCGTGAGCTGTTTATCACATTGCCCGCTGAATACATTGCTCTGTTCTATTATATTTGTGTTTTCTTCGTGTTCTCTAAGCACACGTTCGAGCGGAGTATGTGTGTTATTCTTGGGTAATCTTTCACTGAATACTGGTACTGGATATACAGTAACAAATGTGTACGACGGTACATGGGATATAACAAACATATTGATCGAGGTTTTGCGAGCGCAACTGGGTGAGTGTGACTTCGATTCTCGGGTCGAGTACACTCGGATTTTTCTAACGGTTAACGTGAGCGGTTTTCAGTAATAGTCTGTTTGCCAATGTTATATTGCGATGTAGAATTTAACAGATGTAGCGTGAGGTGAACTCTACCTATTCTTTCGAGTTATAAAGGAGTGAAGTAAAAAAAATATGAATCAAAAATGTTTTTCATCTGGTAATACACATTTTCGTATTATTTCCTTATTTATAGTATTTTTTATACTTCGAATATGGCTACTTACTCGTATCAATACGAATGTATCGACTTCCTACTTCCTACTACTCCGTACTCCAGCTTGAGACGACTAACTTAAGCGGTATCACCCTCCTATTCTTACGCGTTCGGAGAAATACAGGGCTGGCACGTTTTGCATACTTTGAATAATATTTAGCACAAAGATCCTAAATAGACGTTCAGTTCGCTTAGCATTAATTTCGATAGTTGTATGAGTGTTTTTCATTAATATAAATTTTTGAACCCATGAAATAGTGGATATATTTGTCACAACAAAAGCGCGCAATCTACTAATATTCAGCTATTTGCAAAGATAATATTGTGTATTGAGCATGCTATATACATTTATAGAGCACTTGGTGCCAGTCAGCACGAGCGGCGAGTCGCAGATAGGTAAATAATAAAGTATATTACAGTACCGAATATATTTCCAATCAAATGTTCTACCTAGTACAATTTCAGTTATATATGTGCCGCCGTGCATTATTCATACCCGGAAATAGTTCCATCAACTAACATTAGCGATATTTATAAAGTTGTCTTATATAAATATAGTACCATATGTAGTAGAACAAGCTATGCGTTTAACACTATAAAGAGGGGCATCATAAAAAGTGCAAAAAGAGCTGTATTTCAACCTCACCACACGAGGTTGTTCAACATTATCCTTTAAATTGGTAACTGCCCAACATAACATGTGTATTTATAAGTAAAAGATACTTTAAAGTCAAAAAGACAGTCTGTTTTGTAATTTGAATTAACTGAAGTGAAGCATTCTCGTAAAGGACAAATGCCACGAACTGGCAACATTTTCGTAGTTACTTGAATAATTTGAACGAATAATCGAATTCCTGCCGCTCCGTTACCAATTCATGTTGACTAATCGCGTTGTTGGTAACTAATACCTTCACCTACCAGCTTCTTGGTCCAATTATCAATAAACCAGGTTGCTGAGCCAGAAGTTTGATTTCCACCTAATATTTGCGAAATTAGCAGTATCTCTTTTGTGTGTGGGTTTAAAAATATATCTAAACGACTGCCTCGTTGGTTGTGTTGGCTGCAAGTGCGACTGCCGATCGGGAGCTCCCAACTTCAATTCCCGGGTCGAGTCGGTCGAGTCTGAGTTCGGAGTCTGTATATGTGCCCGATGCATAGCAATAGGCTTACCGCCTATTCCTTAGTAGGACGTAAACGTAACTAATGAGACGTGGGAGTTTTCTGCATTTTTCTGCCTACCTCATCGGGGATTACAAGCGTGAAGTTACGTTTTTTTCGTTATCTTAATAAATATACCTTTTTATTTATCAATATTACAATTAACCAGCCGCCTGGCTACCATAGCACAGAGTTGCCGTTATGCCTAGTTTAAAATCAAATGGTCATGTGTTATTATTAATGAAACAATCTTCTTCAACTATCTATGTATATTTTTCTAAGCAAAACTAAATTAGGCTAAGATATTATTTTATTATTCACGTACATAATTTCATCTTAGTCTCAGTATTCGAAGCGAAGCTCAAATTTAACAACATCCGTACTGAAATTCCAAATTAATATGAGTATTAATAAACTTTTTCTACAAAATACATATTTCAACGCAGTAGTTTCACACACTAACACCTGTTTCAAAAGTTGTTATAAAATTTTCCTTGTTCACGAGAGCAGTTAATATAATAAATAATTTTTAATTTATCACATCGACAGTAATAGACTTTGAATATGTCGAAGTCTCTACCACGTTGCGTCGATCGCGGTCTCAGCAGAGCCATGGTGATATTCTAATACAAACACCGGTACGAAGTACAGACATGGCTACGCGCGACAGATACTGGTACGCATGACAGTCACTAATACGCGTTAGAATCACTGGTACGTGGTCGAATCGCTGGTACGCGGTATAAACACTGGTACATACCGTACCGGTACTGGTACGTGGTAAAGAAGTGCGTGCGCGGTATACAAGCTCGCACGCGGTACAGATACTGCGGTCTTTAATAATAATTGATAATGGCAAGATACATACGTTATCAACAGATTCTATATATATTTCTGTTTTATATATAATACCACTTGAACCCTAAGTAATGATAATAAATTCCTTATTTGCTTTTCACATTGTTTTACACCGTTTAAAGACAAATTACATTATAGCACCGGCACTGGTAGAGGGCCTGCTGTATGCCGGCATATAGAGGACCATCCACCAGGTGCCGTAGTTACGTTTAAAACATTTTATTGTATCTACAAATATACGTATTTTGGAAACATCTTATTATATATATTAAATATTAATCGGATAAACTGCAAATACTGTCTAACATCCCTCAGGCACCATGTCTTTCGCTTTGATGTCCCTCGAATCATATTTAAATCGTTACTGGTCTGAGCATCTCAAATTATTTATCACTGTCATATTCCGAGGAGCTCGGAATATTTCATTCGCTTTGTTCCGTAAAACCGACAATAACACAGTGGCACAAATCAGCCAAGCGCGGGAAATGTTTCCAATTCCAAAGGGAGAATTGCGTAAAATATTTCGTAAATAGATGTAAATAAATAGGGCTTGAAGCGCTCGTGGCTCTGGCGTTCTGTAACAGCGCAAACTGTCTGCCTTGTTCAGCAACGGCCAATAGCTCTATCTATACTCATGGGGATAATTTAGCGTGATTTTCATGTTTAAGTTGCAATAATCAAAACTTATTGATTCCAAGATTAATGAAGGTACAATCTTCCGACAACGAATTTGCTCCTGACCATTTATTTAGCAAACTCCAGTGAAACCTCTGAAACTAGAGGTAAGGTTACATTGAACTATTGGATTTTAAATATTCATATTTGCTAACCTGCCTTTAACTTTGAATAAAGGTAAAAAGGAAAGTCATACCTGCGCTTCGAAGAAAATCTCGCTAGAGTATTCAAGAAGAAAATTGGCACGAAGATTGTTCTACATTTGTAACGCTTAAACGGGAGATGGGATAATTTTAATCTTGCAAATGCTAACCGTGATTTATGTTTTTAGGTGCTCAGAGTTCCATTTCCGGCGCCGCTGCAAGGGAATGATGACGGATATTCTCCTGGATATATTTATCAAGAAGTTTCACAATAAATTTATTCATACATTGCGATTATACTTTATCCTTGCGCATAAATAATCATTTCTATTGTTCATAAATCTTATTTTTTGTTACAATTTACAAATAAATACAATGTCTCGTATATCAGTTGGATTTGCATACTCTGTGTTTGTTCGTATGAATAACAATTTCCTTGTAATCTTTAAAAAAAATTAAACGAGAAAACTTAAGAATCAGTTCTTAAGCTGGGCTAATGTTATAATAATAACAATGTAAATAATCACAAACCATTTAGTAGTAAGACCATAGTCATTAAAAACTTATTCATGCCTTCCAGTACACAATAGTACTGAAAAACTTGTTTAGTTAAAGTTTTTTAAAAGCAACGCGCGGCCCGTGCAGCTCGCGCTTGACCTAATTAGCGCTATAGCCCCGTCACTCCGATGAGCATTCTTTTATAAGTATTTCTGTTCGCGAAGTTATAGCACCGTAGGCACAGCGCTGTACTACTTTATGTTAATGTATAACGAACTACTTTATATCCAAATAATGTAATGATCATATTACATGTGCCAACTGTGCGTCTTGATAAATAGTTATAAAATGATTCACGTCATTACTCATCGAGTTCCATTCGGTGATGTTAAGGAATTGTATCCTATTTTTCATAATATTTTTATTGACAAGTGGAGCTTTCATAAGTATCTCATATATGTGACCTTCCCAGCTAATGGCTAATCGCTAGTAAATGGCAACTGCCGAGAAAATTTGAAGAAGTTAGTTAGTCTTTTTGTATAATAAATATATTTCTATAATATATTTATTATAAGGATTACAGGCATGAAGGTACGTTTTTACGTTTTTTATTATAGTAATAATTTGTGCTCGGAGTACGGGAATAGGCATAGTGGTAGTGGGAGGTAAACGTAACTGGTGAAACGTGGGAGTTACTTGCATTCCTTTGCGTACCTCTTCGGGGATTACAGGCGTGAAGTTACTTTTATAATATATATTTGCGGCAATATAAGATGGTACCATCTTTTAACGCCACTCAGTAATCGCCTTTTCTAGCTGCCTGCGTATCAGTACCATAAAATACTACGTCGAAAAGCTTCAAAAGCGCATACATTTTAATACGGTACGATTTAAAATGCTCGTAGTGCACTACGACATGTGAATGTGGGAATTTATAAGAGTAATTTTCATGTAAACATAAAATAAACGGCAACGACCAAACATTGTGTGTGAAATAAAAAAATAATTCTACATAATACATATTTATATATGTATAATACTACACACAAACTACTACTACTTAAAACACATATTTATCCTAAAGGGCTTCAAGGGTAAGAACCTGCACCCACCACCCTCGGAGTGTCTGAATTCACAACCATTACGTTACTAATAAATACCTACGTTTATAATACTACGACAGTGACTACAATACTCCCTGAGAATTGTTGATTCTTACCCGTACGATTGATTCAGTACATATTTACGTTTCATAATTAGTTCTCGTACAACTGTTGCTTCAACAGATGGAAGGTGTAATCTTTTGAAGCGAAATGAAATAACATTTCAACTGAATTAAAATCTAATTATTAAGTTTCGAAGTAAACTTTGAGCTAAGTTTGGATTGCAATTTTGTTTCTATATAATTAACAAGTCATTGAAATAGTTCTAGATAGCGAATAACTATTATTTAATACAAAATGTATAAAGTTGAAGCTATATGTATTTAAATGAAACGTAACTTCACGCCTGTAATCCCCGAAGAGGTAGGCAGAGGAATGCAGAACATTCCCACGATTCACCGGTTAC